>OZ007596.1:70676231-70924860 GCA_963931845.1 Maratus michaelseni
TAATCGTAGTTATTGTTGGTAACAATCTCTCCTATCTATGTGCGCAATCACACCAACCCCGTAAGGACAGATTGCGCAAAATAACTTATTAGGATTTATTACAACTGTTCTATTAAATTACAACATAACAACAAAATAGCACTGGAAATGGTGTAAAAAAACAAATGAAGTAAAGATTATTCATGGATAGTTTAGCAAAAAATTAATATTTAGATTTTTTATTGTTATTATTTTGAATTGTGTGCAAACTCTCCTAGCTTTACCTTACTGGAAACAGTTATTATTTTACTTCTTTTGAAAAATTTAATTAAAAGAAGCTTCCCCCGCATTTTTTAATACTTTAACCAATGAGCCAATAGATGAAAAAGAGCATCAACATGCCCAGAATGTATGGGAAACATTTGATATCAAGACTCTTGGTGATTATCACAACTTTTATGTGAATACAGATATTCTACTACTTGCTGACGTATTTCAAAACTTTAGGAAATTATTTCAGCAGTATTATGAAATTGACCCTGCTCACTTGTTCACTGCACCTTCTCTCGCATAGCAGGCTTGTTTGAAGATGTCTGATAAACCTTTAGAGTTACTCAGTGATATAGATGTGTTGCTTATGGTTGAAAAGGGAATACGGGGCGGCATTAGTATGATTAGTCAAAGATATGTCCAAGCAAACATCCCTGGTGCGCCCGATTATAAGAAAAATGAGGCACCCAGCTAGATCATGTATTGGGATGCCAATAACTTATATGGGTGGACTATGAGCCAATTTTTACCCTATGGCGGTTTTGAATGGTGTCAAACAAGTCATATCACAGAAGAGTGGGTACTATCTCTATCTGATAGCTATTAAATTGGGTATCTCTTTGAGATAGACTTGGAGTACCCGAAACATTTACATTCCTTGCCCAATGAATACCCTGTCGCCCCTGAGAGAGTAACTGTGGAGGAGCAGATGCTGTCTTCTCATGCAAGAATCTTAAATAGAAAATTCGTGGGAACTCCTAAACTTATACCTAATTTAAATAATAAATGAAATTATATAACCCATTATCGTAATCTTAAATTTTATTTAGAACTTGGTTTTAAAACTTACAGCTGTGCACAAAACTTTAAAATTTAAACAGGCTCCATGGTTACAGAAATATATTAATTTTAATATAAGGAAAGAAGCAAAATCTTCTTCTGAAAAGACTTTTTTAAGTTAATGAACAATAATTCTGCTTTTGGTAAAACCATGGAAAATCAACGAAAAAGAAGAAATATTGTGCTTTGTAATGGCGAAAAAAAAGCCAAAAAATTAGTAGCTTCGCCTACTTTTAAATCATTCAAAACTTATGATGAAGATTTGACTGCTGTGGAGAGACTAAAAACTAGCATACATATGAACCGACCCATCTATGTTGGGTTTTCTGTACTCGAACTCTCTAAACATTGAACGTATCATTTTCATTACAATTTTATAAAGAAAACATACTAAGATCGTGCAATTCTCCTCTTTATAGATGCACAATCCCTAACGTATCATATTCAAACAAATAATATTTATAAGGATATGGAGAAGCATCGGGATTTTTTTACTTTTCTGAATACTCGAAATCTCATCTTCTATACTCTGAAGATAATAAAAAGACTCTCGGAAAGTTTAAAGATGAACTTAATGGCGAATTAGCCCTTGAGTTTGTCGGACTGAAATCAAAAATGTACTCTCTAAACTCTGTAAAAGATGAAATGAAGCGTGCTAAAGACGTGCCTACACAGAGTGTCCGACAGAAATTCAAACATGAAGACTACTTGGAGGGTCTCCAGCATCAAAAAACAAGCATGGAGAAACAGATAAGGATTGCCCAAGATGATCGTCACCTATATACATTAACTCAAAATAAAATTAGCTTAAGTCCTTTTGACGACAAGCGTTTACTTATTGGATGATGAGATAACCAGCTTAGCATATGGTCATTATGAAATTAATCAAGTTTGTAATAAAGAAGAAAATGTTGATTTCTGTTGCTAATGCAAAATCGTGATATAGATTTTGATCTGTAAATATCTTTTTGTAAATTATTTTGATATAATAAAAATTGTTGATTTTATTTTTGTGTACTTTTTTTAAAACATTTCTAGCGATACGTTATCTTTATATGCAAACTTTTTGTTGTTGTTGTTGTGGTTAAATCGAAAATGAGTGAAAACTTTTTTTTAATTTTAGTGAAACTTTTTCTAAAAGAATTTTTTTTCTATCTTTCTTTCTGTCTATTCCCCAATACCTGCCGCAGAAAGCATCCAATATTTGGTAGGTATGTTGGTGAGATACCCAGATTTAGCTGTATAGTTTTTGATTAAATTTGGTTGATTCGTTCGAAAATATAGAACTTTTTTCTTCTACGTCATAGTGCTTTTGGAATTCAGATGATTGCTATTCAGACTATTTTATATTTTACCATTTATTGAACAGAAAATGGCGCATATGAATAACTGGTATAAATGTTAAACTATGTATACTAAAGTTCCGAATGGGGATCTTTAATTATTCTAATTAATAAGAAATTTGGTCAATACATTTTTCAATTTTTTTAATAGGATATATAACTTTTGAGGCGATTTTATACATGCATTTCGAGAAAATAAAACATGTTTTATATCACTTTACTTATTTGAAGCGATACATATTTAATTTTTTTGTCATTTTCTTTCTTCAGTTCCCTAGCAACTGTATTTCAAAATCTATAAAAAAAAATGTATATCCTCATTATGAAATATTATGTAGATAGTCTGGTTGTGTGAAATAAAAAGTCAGTGAATCTTTCGTAATCGGCCTACAAAATAGTTAAATATGAACTGTCAAATATGAACGGGTTTAGTAACATTACGGTTTAAATTGAATTTGGATACTATTAAAACGCTATCCCAAAACCTACATTATAGCGAAAATCACGTTTTCTAAATTAGTCAATTGGCAGTGAGCACGATTATGGATGGTTATCCAATTGGTTGAAATGTCTCAAAATAAGCCTATTTTCAGATAATTTTAGTAAGATATAGCTATCGAGTAAATTAGGATATATTTAGATCTTGTAAATATTACAGAATGACCACCAAAACTGTTTTTCAGAAATAAATATTGTAAAAACAATAGATTTCTAAATTAGATATAAAGTATAGTAAATTCGACTTACGTTTCCATAAGTTATTTTCATACATACGATTTTATTCAATTTCTCCATCAGATGCATGTTTCATGGCATGTTGGCAGGTAAATAAGTATTGCATTTTGGATATTTGGATAACTTAAAATCCCTCTCCAAACGGATGCTTATCATAATAAAGTCACAATGTAAAATCAGATCCAAGATGTACTACAATCATGATGTAGAAAATCAACAGGAAATTGCGAATGTAAATTTAATAAGACTACGAGATGTTGGGTAAAGAGCCCAACATCTCGTGCATCTCGTGTGCTTTAATAACACAAAATTACAAGAATAAGCAGTTCATCAGAATAAATTCATAAAACCGTCTTTAATCTGACGCTTCTTATTTCCAGAAGCTTCTAGGAATCTCATATGCTTATAAATATATATTTTAAATATGGCATTTCACAATAAAGAGATCGAAAAACTCTAGAGTATTCCATAAAATAGAGCAGTGGCCGTCCTAACATACATAGCAGTCGTGATTCCACAGGCAAGAAGATGGTTATGCAAAACATGGAGTTTTCCCGTAGAAATAAAAAAGATGAGTAGTAGAGATCAGTCCTTTATTGACACGATACTAAATATAAATCAATTCCACTTACTAAAAATTTCAGAATTCATATCTGACAGCATGTAGATGTTAAAAATTAGATATGATTACACTATTTTCACAAGATCCCTCCTCCAGGTGACGTGCTTTTATTAACAGTAAGAAAAGCGTACAAAATCTGCTCTCCAAGCCGATGCAACGCGTTTTAACCCTTTAGCGGGCGGTGGTCACAAAAAAGGACACCTAATTTTAATTCCAAAACTGACAAACGGCATCAAGAATATTTAATTAAAATTTTCCTTTTATAAAGTAAGGGAAAATCAGCAAGTTTACAAATTTACCCATTTACCATTAGTTTATTGGTTAAACACCATATTCCACTCTCAAAATACTGACAGACATATTTGATAAAACTTCCCTACTGAATTAATTAAATTATAGAGATTTGCAACAGACATATTTCTACACAGTAAATCAATCAGCAAAACATAGTATTTATTTATAAATTTTAGAATAGATTAAGTTTATTTTGCTATTAAGAACTGCAAATTTAATTTCCAAGTCATCTTACCAGGTATTAACTTGTAATAAGTCTAAAATTTCATGTCTTTTGAAATACTAATTTACGATAAATTACACATATTATTCATTAAAACCTCAAGTAATATAGAAAATAAATAATAAAATATTATAACAGTTCAAAATTTTTCTGAAAATACTTATGAGCATAACAAAATAGTATCAATTTTTCAACAAAATATATAAGAATAAATATCAAAATTCATACTTTCTAATTTTTCGGAATAAAAGGAACATTAATAAGTCTAAATAGTCTTACTTTTTCAAGAACAATTTTTGTTCTTAGTTTAATTGACGAATTCGTGAATAAGTTTCGAAATTTTATAAATCAATATTCTAAAGATATGAATGTCATTCATCAAAATTTGAAGTACAGTTCTCCAAATTATCAAGAAATAGGGAGTAAAATAGTCAAATTTACTATTACAATTCTCAGAAATTGAGATTGTCATAACAGGGTAGAATACACAATATATGAGACTTTTCATATTTAGTTTGATTTCAGTAAATAAATTTTAATTTAGCTTGCTAAATATAAAATACTCTGTCTGTAACAATTAATAAATAAGAACTCTACGAAAATATGGTAAATATTAACAAAAATAAAGGAATAAATTAACTTACAGATTAATTTCCTTAAGTTGACGAAGCACATCTATCATTTATTAAAAAAGAAAAAAGAAAATTTTTTAATTGAAGGCTTGATTTCCGCATTTCTGTAATTTTCACACATAATTTAAGTAATAGTTGGTGTAATCCTCTAAATCACCGGGGAGAGTTTCAGGTAAGAATAGTCAGTAGTTGACACACTACATCAATGGTCTACACTTAGTAAATACTCGATCTTCACATGGCGAAAATTAAACACACATTCTGAACACTGAAGACACACTATATTGCATCGGTGAAAATGTATCTCCTACGATCAAAAGCGCAACAACATCCGGGTAACAACATCCGGGTAACAACATCCGGGTAACCCGGGTAACATCCGGGTTCTTTCGATCCATTCGAATTTTTCTTCCTCCGATTTTTTCTTTTTATTTATTTGGTTTCGTAACCAATAAAATGTGTGCTTCTAAAGGAAGCTTTGACGGTTATTGCTTTTATTAGATTCGCAGGAACATTATTCTACCTGGCTGATGTTAAATATGGCATTTCACAATAAATAGATCGAATTAGCACTCGAGTATTCCATAAAATAGAGCAGTGGCCGTCGAAACAAGCAGTTATGATTCCACAGGCAAGACGATGGTTATGCAAAACATGAAGTTTTCCCGTAGAAATAAAAAAGATGAATAGTAGAGATCAGTTCTTTATTGACACGATACTAAATATAAATCAATTCCACTTACTAAAAATTTCAGAATTCACATCTGACAGCATGTATATATTAAAAAATATTAGAGATGATTACACCATTTTGACAAGATCCCTCCACCAGGTGACGTGCTTTTATTAGCAGTAAGAAAAGCGTACAAAGTCTGCTCTCCAAGCCGATGCAACGCGTTTTAAAGGTAAAGAGCGAATGAATATTTTCGCAATGCAGGGAAGGACTAGCCAATAAGAAGCTTGCAAAACCGGGGAACTTATTACTGTATACGGCATAATTTTGAGGTGGCGCGCGAGCCGAAAGGATTATGGGATATCGAATGATAATTTTAATAAAAATTTAAATGACACTAAGAGACGTTCTAAAGAAATAAAATTTGAATCTTTCAAAAGAAGAAATAAATTAGGGTTTTTACAAATACGTGTAGCTTTTAACAGATTAAGATTTTTAGAATGATAATTAAAAGAATATTTTGATTAAGCTATGGAATAAAAATATAAATTAGATTTAAGAGATAGTTTAAAAGACAGGGAAAAATTAGAATTGTAAGAATTTGGAATAAATTAATTAAGGAAAAATGGCGAAATTTTTTTATTATTACAAATATGTAAGTTAAAAATTAAATTGTGAATGTTATGATATAAATTTATATGTAAAGAAGTTCGAAATTGTACGTAAAACGTGACAAATGAGGTGCGTTCGTACTACAAATAATTTTATAAATATTTATATCGTCTGTTGTTAATATATAACTAATGTCCGTTATAAAATAAGTACATTTTGAGCTGACAACATCTTATCTTTTGTTGACATTTACTGAAAATTGTAATAAAAAACTTAAGCCTAGCTTTGAAAATTTCATAACTTCAAATCCATTTTTAAACTTTTTTTCCACTTAATAATCTATTTCTCCGAAAACAACTTTCCAAAAAACTGTCGGTAGATTATAGGATTAGTACAATTAAACAATTTTAGTATACAAATTCGGTTTTTAATTCAGTAATACGGAAAAAATACGACTCCATCTTAAATAGGACGTAATCACCATGACAACCTAGAATCATTACCTAGCCTGGGATATCATTGAATTAATTACGTATGATAGGATTTAATAGAATGAAGAAAAGTTTTATTAATACCTTTTGAAGTTTTGATTCGATTTTCATGAAATTTAAATGATTCGACTAAATTCTGCAACGATTATATATATATTAAATTTGAAACCATTGGGTGGGATAGTTTTTGCGCTGTTATATGCGGACGACGACTATAGGTGCTATGTATTTAGGGTAAATGTACCAATAGTTGACCACTTAACTCCTTTTTCATATATAAATCTTAGAATTTTTAAAAAACGACACAACATTCTTAACAGTGATACATGTTAAAATATACGTTTCTTATTATGTTTCAGCAATTATTTTTAAAAAACACGGTAATAGTTTTTTTTAGACAAAGTTAAGCTCAAAAAGGGCAAGTTCTCCAATAGTCGGCCACCTTAAATCTAATGTTCGGCCATCACTGCACCAATTGTCGGCGACTTCAGTATTTTGTTTTACCTGAAAAACGACTGTAACAAATTTGAATAAATTTTGCATTCTACCATTTTCAGTTATGAGAAGATGATTGAGCTATCTCACATGTTCGAGAAAATTCAATTAGTGGGTCATTTAGGGTGACTGCGGGTAAAGCTTATTTTATTTTATCTAATAAATGGCTTTAACGATTTTGACTAAGTTTTGTTTCCAATAATTTTGGGATACAAGAAGATCATTGGACTGAGTCGCATGTTCAAGAAAATTTCATTAGTGGGTCATTTGGGGGTCACTATGGGTCAAATAAATTTTATCTAAAAAACGGCTCTAATGATTTTGACTAAATTTTGTATTCTACCTTTTGGGGTACGAAAAGACCATTGGGCTGGGTCACATGTTTGAGAAAATTCTTCGATTAGTGGGTCATTTTGGGATCACTACGGATCAAGCTAAATTTATCTAAAAAACGGCTAAAACGATTGTGACTAAATTTTGTATCCTACCAATTTGGTGTACGAAAAGACTATTGGGCTGGGTCACATGTTTGAGAAAATTCAATTAGTGGGTTATTTTGGGGTCACTACGGGTCAAGGTAATTTTATCTTATCTAATAAATGGTTTTAACGATGTTGACTAAATTTTGTGTCCTACCTTTTTGGAATACAAGAAGACCATTTGGCTGGGTCACATGTTCGATAAAATTTTATAAGTGGGTTATTTTGGGGTCACTGCGGGTCAAGGTAATTTTATCTTATCTAATAAATGGCTTTAACGATTATTGACTAAGTTTTGTGTCCTACCTTTTTGGGATACAAGAAGACCATTTGGCTGGGTCACATGTTCGAGAAAATTCGATTAGTGGGTCATTTGGGGGGTCACTATGGGTCAAGTTAATTTTATCTAAAAAACGGCTAAAAAGATTGTGACTAAATTTTGTATTCTACCAATCTGGTGCACGAAAAGGCCATTGGGCTGGGTCACAGGTTTGAAAAAAATTGATTAGTGGGACATTTTTAGTTCACTATGTGCCAAGATAATTTTATCACAGAGAAGGCTCTAACGATTTTGATTAAATTTTGTATCCTACCGTTTTGGGGTACGAAAAGACCGTTGCGCTGGGTCACAGGTTTGAGAAAATTAATTTGTGGGTCATTTTGGGGTCACTACGGGTGAATGCATTTCATTGTGAATGAAGGCTGAGACAGCTCTTGAACAGTTGACCGTTAACGAAGTTGCAATGTTGGCCATGTTTTTTCAACTTCGCTAAGTTTCGTGAAAGTTTTGCGACATTGGCAAAATTTAGCAGGAAAATCGACTTTCAAGATTACTAATGCCAAAGCACATGCTTACCGTCAAATGAAAAGATGTGTCAAGTTTCCAAATTTTTGCAAAATTATGGCGACATTTGGTGAACAGCTTGGTTTCCAGAATCTAAAGGAATATTCTAGAAATTCCTCCTAACAGCGAGGATAAATGATTCAACCAATCATAGTCCACAGAACGTTCTAAAAACAGAATTTAACCAATCAGGGTACATATAACTGATTGTTATATGTTGTACAAATAATTTATTGTTATATCGTGTTCAACACAAAGATAATTTTAATGAGTATAGCTCGGTCTTCCCAGATGGTTCTAAATAACTTAAAGTAGAACTTTTTAAAAACGGCAAAACATTTTTAACAGTGTCATGTATAAATGCATATTTTTGGAATTTCTTTTGGGATTCTCAAGTTATTTCTCATAAGTGTTAGTTTTCAAAGTAATGTCAATCAAAATCATGTCATAAACATTTTTTTTTAATTTTGATATTATCTCAAAAATGATTACTTTATGAGTATTAAACTACGAGAAATTAATAACGCAAGACCTCTTTACATTTCAACCAAATTTATTTTCTGTGTAAGGTAAATCTTAATGTGATTAAAGTGAAATATTCAGAAAGCTTCATTATTTTATTTTATTATTCAAGTTTAATAGAGGTTGCGAAAATCATTCTAAATCCTAAGATAAAGTAGATAAAATAGTTAGCCTCTTATTAATAAAGCGGCTAACTATTGGATAAAACAATCAGGTAACAAGTTTTTCTTTTATCAAAATCAACGGCTTTGTGCGCATGGCTGAAATATGGCAAGTGGTAATTGTGTACCAATTAACATTAGGAGAAATTATACTTTTGGAAATAAGTTAAATATTACTAAATTAAGTCACAATTTGAATAAACGAACTTTTTGTACCGCATTAGGGGAATGTGAGACTTGAAATAATGCGAAAATCGTCATTGCAGCGCATTTGAACCCACATTCTTCCAAGAAAACAGATACAACGCAGTCTATTTGGAAACTCTGTTTATAAGCTATCGTTTAGTGGAAGAATTTTAAAAATCCGTTCGGTAGTTTCAGAATTTATTTTCTATAAAAATCAAAAGTTTCTTTTTACAATATTAATGTACCGTTATGCACCATAAAAATCCAAACACCGAGAAATAATAAAGGGGAAAACATTAGTTTACTATATTTAATTGTCATTTGTGTACGGCGAAAGGCTGAATATGAAATACTTCCTTTCCTTATTGGAAATCATGTTTCTTTATTGCTATTATTTGAATTAGTTATAATGTTTGCTCGTACTTATGTTTATCCCACAGCTCAGAAAAGCTGTTCCTAACATGGTCTGAAAAACTATTTAATTTTCCTTATCTTTTAAATTGAAAAAAAATTAATTAAAAAGACAAATATTGTTCTTATGCATCTATGTCTTAGTTATTTTTATGCCAAATTTAGTTTCTAGACTGATATATTTTTGAGAAATCATAGTAAAAATATAACTGTAGAACGTTTCCTTCCCATTTCATTTATTTGAAAATCTTTAAAATAGAGGCATCTTTAGGAGCATCACGTCCCATAGAAACTTGCATGTCGAATTTAAATTTTCTAGCCTCAATAGTTTGGGAGTAAAATCATAATTATAGAGCACTTTCCAATAGTTTCTTTCTTTTAAATATCAAATACTTTGACGTCTTAATGAGCATTTATGTTTTAAAATCTATCACCATAAGCAGTTTCTTGCCCTTAGTCTTAACAGATTAAAAGTAAACGGGATTTTAGACCATTTTTCGTTCTATCACGTCTTTTGTACAGAAATAAAATATAGCCTATTTTTAAGGGGAAACGGCATAATTTTTATCCCAGGACATGATTTGAAATCGTTTCTGTAGTACAAAAGAAATCGTGATTATAAACCCTATTCTATTCACTTCACTCTTTTAAATTTCGAATAAGTTAGAATATGATCTGCCGGCGCATTTACGTCTTAAAAGTAAAAGCCATGTTTCATGTATCTAGCAATCACCCTATCAAGTCCAAATAAATCATAATCACTAATCGTCATGTGTTTTACGTTCCTGAGTGACAGTGTTATCCTGAAAGAAATTTTGGATTCGGCTTAGTGGGTAAAAAATAATTTGGACTTTAGAACTTTTCTATTCATTTCCCCATTTTAAATTTAGATTTTTGCCCAAGAAAAAGCTATTCTGTGCGAGCATTGCGACTTAAAATTAACCCCGGGGTCGAATAACAAGTTTCTATCCCTATTAATTCTAAATAAATCATAATTTAGAATCATAAGCAACAATTACTGATAATTTCAATTTTTTAAATTTCTAATTTTATAGAAACCATTCTTTGAGAAATTTTACATCTTAAAAGAAACCATCATGCAAAATTTGAAATTTCAAACCCAACAGTATCACAGAAATTGCAATTTTAGAAAATTTTAGTTCCTTTTAAATTTCCAATTTTTTAGAAACAGTTTGGGTACGATCAGATCCACTTACGTATTAAAAAGGTTATCCATATCTAATTTCAAGTTTCTGTTCTAAAATTTATATAAAAAAAAACCTATAATTCAGAATATTTTCCTCTCATTTCAGCATTATTAATTTCCAATTTTTTAGAAACCTTTCTTAGCCGGTCATTTATGTCTTAAAATTAACCACCATGGCAAGTTTTAAGTTTCCAGCACCAAAACTATCACAGATTTCGAAACTTCAGAACGTTTTTTTGGCGCTGTACCCTTTGAAATTTCGTTGTTTTTTAAGAAACTATTTTGTACCAGCGTTTACATATTAAAAATGACAGAATTGCAATTAAATTGCATAAATCGCAATTTAGAATGTCTTTAGAATGTGCAGAGTTTTTTTTTTTTTTTTTTTTTTTTTTTTTTTTTTTTTTTTTTCTAAAATTTCCCTTTTTTTAATTGTCCTGATCCAGAATTTACATCTTAAAAGTAACAGACATGTTAAATTTCAGGTTTATATTCCTAACAATCTAATTTCAAGTTTCTATTCTAAAATTTATATTAAAAAAAAAACCTATAATTCAGAATATTTTCCTCTCATTTCAGCATTATTAATTTCCAATTTTTTAGGAATTTTATTAATTTCCAAAATTCTACACAAATTGTAATTTAGATCTTTTTCCACTCATTTCACCCTTTTAAATTTCGATTTTTTTTTTTAGAAAACAACAACCATGCCAAATTTCAAGTTACTAGGCCCTTCAATATCACAAAAAGGGCAAGTTTAGAATGATTTTTTCTCATCCATCTATTTGGGGAAAGTAGCTCTCACGTAAAATATAGTGTATGTCGGAGCAGAGACTGCCACCTTTACTTTTGAAATTCGTTCGGTAGTTCCAGTAGTTTCCCCTACAAACAAACAAACAAGCACGTAAAAAATGTGTCTTTTTTATAGTATTTGTATAGATGTAGAGATAAAGTTATACCTACAAAAAAATGAAAAATAAACTAAAAAAAGTACAATAAATTATGTATTCAGTATTAAGCTCCTGGTGTCCGACTATTGAACATGTAAGTAAAATGTAATACCCAATGTTCGAATTAATTAAAACCAAATTAAATTAATTAAAACCAAAAAATTGATTTACTTTTTATACTCAAAAACATTAGTTTATTTACCCTGCTAATATTCCAGTCTTATAATTTTAGAAAAAAAATAAAAAATTAATTAATACTTGCCTTTTAAACAAAATGCCACCAGTTAACAAAAAAATAGGAAAAATGGCGATTAGGCTTCTATCTTGAAATAAATGGCTGATTAATAATTCAATAAAAATACCCACAATTCTTTAGTGATGGTTTATGACCTATGAAAGATGGCAGCATACAACCAAATTGTAATATTTCATTTAGAACCAAAAATAAGCTGTTCATAAGGTATTTTATCTCAATATGGCCGACTATTGGAACATTTACCCTATATAATTACGAATGCATCTAAAAACAATGGCTTGCGCAGTTGAAGTCGAGGCGCCTGATCATAGGCGTAACTAGTGGGGGGGCCGGGTGGGCCGTGCCCACCCTAGGTAGTTCCAGTGCCCACCCCAGAATTTCAAGTTTACGTGAAATTTTTATGACTGCGATATGGTCAACATTTTAATTTTCAAATATTTGAATGATTATACCAATAAATTATACTATATATTTCTGATTTGAGAACTAATGTAACGAAAACGGCGCGCACGCATATGTAAATGTGTGTGTGTGAGGTGTAAAAGAAGCAACAGACAAAGAAAATCCTATTAGTCTTCTACATTCTTTGCAACAGTTATATGACCCGGAGTCTATAGGGTTCCAAAAGGAACAAAGTGAAATATTATCTGAAAGCTCTAAATCTGAACGAGGGTTTTCTTTTTGTCAGGAGGTGGTGATGGGGAAAAAATCAGTTCCAGATGTCCAGTTCCGTATTCTTTCAACTAAGTCAAAAAATATCATCTGCTGTGGTGAGAACCGATAAGAGAGAGAAGGGGATAGTGGGGAGCACAGGTGCCCGAACGGTTTTTTTCTTACAAAATAATGACCAATTTAAAAAACAGGATGCAATTGACAAATTACTGATCAATTAATTGTCTGAGTGATTAGATACGGCAAAAGTCGTAAATGAGAACATCATCGCAGGGGGCTTTACTTTGAGGGTTAAGGTAGGGCGAATTTTTTGCAATTTGCCTGCGACTGTAAGCGTGTGAGATTATTTCCCTTTTCCAAGTTTGCATGCGTAATTATCAGTGCTCAAATAAATTCTGTAGTTTTGGCATTTTTTGTTTGTATTGCTGCATGCTGCTTCATGGATCGAGGCTCTTTGCTTCATGTTTCTGAATGTACTTTTTGTGAGTAAATTTTTCCTTATCAATCTTTGATGTTCTGAATAAATAGAAGGGCTTAGTGAAATAAGATGTTACGCAACAAAAATAAAATTCTGAGACAATTTAAATGAAAGCTTTTAGTTGCAATTTTTATTTTATTTTTGTTCTTGTACCTTGTATTTAGTAAGTTAACGAGTAGTACTAACCTCTCTCAGAAAAACTTAGCAACATTTAATTATCTAATATAAAAATTATTAAAAATACTTAAGTTATTTTTATTAAAATATTAACTTTTAATAAATAATATATCAGATTTTAAAGATTAATTAAAATATTGGTATTTTACCTTTACCATATGACATATTATCTCATAACACCCTCATCGAAAAAATAAACTATATTTTGAGAAAATGTAACATAACAGGTTCTTGCTCGAACCTCTTTAATTAATGTCATTTATTATTTAAAAAAAAAACTATTTGGTAAAGACAAATTTATTTTTGAAATTGTCAAATTTAACCTTAAATTTTTTTTTTCAAAATTTTAGGAAAATCCTGTATGTTTGCAACTTCTAAAAATGATCGCTCGCTGTGGTGCATTTAAAAATTTCATTGATAAATCAAAAGGAGCAATAAGTTTTTTTGCCGAGTTGCCAATTGAATAGAATTTTTTTTCTTACTGACTTACTGTTTCTTTCTGACAAATAACACTATATAACAGTAAAATTTTCCTCCTATGTCCTTAAAAATTTCTTTTCAATATTCTAATATTTATTTTAAAATAAAGGAGCTCTTATAAATTTATTTTAATTTAGAGAAGGAATTATGGAATTTAACGTTTCATTAATTAATAATTTTTAAGATCATACTCTTCTTTAAAAAAAAAACTGAAAGCTTTTTTTTTTTTTTTTTTTGGTGTGTGTAAAGTTTACTTGTAAAATAACTCATTGTTGTACTCATTCCTCAAAACACAAGTATTTGTGTTAAATATGGTGTACAATTTACTTTAAAGTTTATTTTTGAATACTTTTAAATCTTAAAATACATTAATATTAGGCCTACCATATTTTCAGCATCTGGTTTACAGATGTCGAATATTCGCTATTGGATCAAAATCACTAATCGATGCATCTCTATAAGCACCTTTCAAATGTGATAGAAATAATTTTGAAGAATACTTTTGTTTTCCCATGAAAAAAAGGTATAACTTAAGCTTTTTTATTTATTTATTTTGGGCGAAAATTATTTTAGGTAAAAATGTTTTCCATGTGAGTTCTCTTTAATCAAATCTCTTTCTGCGGAATGCTGATGGAGCTAATTAAATTTAAAATCAATCCACTACTATAGAAATCATCGTAGTTTTAAAATTATAATGTACTATTAAAATTTAAGAATATATATATATATATATTTTTTAAACTTTAAAATACTTCTGATTTCTTTTTCTTTCTTTTTTTTAAAGATTTTATACACTATTTTATGTGATATGTCAACTTTTGAAAGGACTATTACTTATACAGTATCGAATTTAAAAATTGTGTTCTTATAAACATATTTTGCACATATTAAAAATTGAGGATTTTATGCAATAAAACAGTGGAGTATCCACTGAATTTTAAATAAAAAACGCATCGTTTTCAATACCGGTTTCGAAGATTAAAACGATTTATGTGAATACTGTAAATTAAAGGTGAGTCAAATTGAAGTCATATTTTAATTTTTCTTGTCAGAATCTCAGGCTGACGTATCATTTTTACTGCAGTTAAAGGAAACATTAATTGTATTTTGCTTATTTAAATGTATTCGTCCCTCAAAATAAAAACTAATCTTTTCCTTCCGCTCCTCAAAATATTCTTTTTTACATTCTTACATTTCTTAGAATTTTTAAACAAATTTAGAGTTTACATTAATGATTTCAAGAAAAATTTTCTCTAATTTTTCCGTTTATTCATTCTTAAAATAAATAGATTCAGTTTACTTTACCTGCATAAAATTACAGTGATCGGAAAACTTCTACATTTTAGACAGGTTTCAGTTGTATACATTTTTCAGACATGTATAAATTATATCTATATGGTATTCGTTCCATCGGAACCACAAAATTTTTCTCAAGACAGTCTTCTGTAATAGACACAATTCAACATTTTGCTGTTGGAGAAGTGGAATTCGGTAAGAATCAAAACATTCATTTTTTTTAAATGAATTTTGGAGAAGTGATAGTTTAAGTGCTGTGTTTAAAACCGGGACATTAAAGAGATGTATTGGGACACCCAGACATTATGCCTAAAATTGGGTCTCTCTCGGAACTTTTAGTCATCTTAAAAATTTCAATGGCACAATGAATAGCAGTGGTGCCGACTTATATGGGCCCGTGGGGCTTTAGCGTCGAGCCCGCCCAATAATTTGTTCCCCTGACCCACCTAATTCCCCTTGTTTTATTTCACTACGTATTTATTTAAATTTTTAATTCTCTGAAACAAAATTTCATTTTCTATTTGTTGGACAACAAATAAGAGTGAAATATGCCAGCCCAGGATATCGTCGGGATAGCTCAGTAGGGAGAGCGTTGGTACGGCAAAGCAAAGTACCCAGGTTCGAGTCCTGGGCGTTAGTCCTGTGCCTTGGATTATAATTTACTTAGTTGAATATACTTTCCTCTGTTCATTATGAAAATTTCATTTTGTTGACGTTGAAAAATAGCATTGACATCCGTAACAGAGACATCAAGAGCACTAAATGTTCTTCAGTACACATATAATTATTAAATTTCTCTCAACAGTTAAATTTCCTATATACTTGATCAGCAGTAATTGTTGTCGTATGTAAACCAAAAGGTAAATGCTAGAATCATGTGAACTTTAATGACTATGCTATAGATTTGTTTGAGAAAGAGAATGTATGCGGCGAGTAACTTCGTATGCCCTCCACTATACCCCTTTTGATCAGTGAGTATAAATCAGTGAGTGAACATTATCTATATTTTAGTGTCCCAATCCTGATAATTATAAAGCTCATAAATGACTGAAATGCTTTGCTTCTTGTGTTTTTAATTTGAATTGATATTTATGATATTATAGTAAATATTAACATTATTATGCAAAAGAATTCACGAATAACATAAGCAAATAATAAAACGTGCTTATTTAACTATTTTGCTTAAAAAATTTGGGCCCATACAATATATTTCAAAAGTTGGCTCCATTGATCAATGGCATTCCTAAATAATAACCTTGATAAAAAGTTGTTTTTAATTTTAAGTCAAAATTTTCATTAAATTAACGAGTTTGGTCTCAATGCAGTTTTTTTAAATATTCTTGCACCTTGCACGCATCAGTGGTGCAGCCAGAATTCTGCTCTATGGGGAGGAGAGGTTGAATTGTTGATAATGGTGGTCGCTGGTTACTTGAATCACCGGCTAATCGAATCAGTTTAGCTAATGAAGTGATAATCATTTTTTTTCCCTCGAAGAGTAGAATCAATAGTTACATTGACCATAATTCATTTCAGCAACGTTTACTATATAAGAGTTAGAAAACATAAAATGCACCAATGGAATAACAAAAAACTGTTAGATTAATATAGTGTTTGAAAAATGAGGAGGCAAACTTAAGAAATGAAAGGGAATAGTACAGCAAACAATTTTTTGTACAGAAAATCAGAATCGATTTTTAAATCAGAAATACATAGGATTTCATTCCAAGACAATCCTGAATTCTTGTTCTTAACTTTAGTAATAATAAAGCAATTTTAGCAAAATTTCCAATAGACTTTACTTTTCTTTGTGTCAGATGTAAAATAACACGAGAAGAGGTAGAATCAGGGCTCGGAAGTAGCGCGCTACAAGTAGCGAAACTACAGTAGCCGCTACTTTTTTCAGTAGTTTGTAGTGTAGCGCTCTACATTAAAAAAAGTGTAGTGTAGCGAGTAGCGCGATACAAATTATCAGTATTTTGTTGCGAGAATAGACGCTACTTTTGACGCTACTTTAGGAGGGAGGGAAAAAGTGGTGCCAATATTCAAATCACATGATCATAACTCGTTTCTTTTGTACGAAATATGTTATCTGCCACAATTTGCGAACGTCAGCGGCAAATCTCAGTTGCAGTGTCATATATTTCTCCATAGACAACGGGCACGGTCACAAATTAACTGTCATTTTCACAGTTTGGGTGTCAGAAACTTCGTGTATTGTTATTTAAATCCATAGAAATCTTCTCACTATATTGTATTTTTATACGATTACTATTGTTTTTACCAAAATCAAGTCGTCTGGCTATGTTAAGTCTTTATCTGACTAATTTCTTCTCCCTTTTAAATCCCACCCCCAGCAAGCAAAGAAATGTAAAATCTTTATTAAAAAAAAGAAAGAAAAAGAACGGATTTATCTAAACATAAATCATCTAAATTATCCCTAACCTCTCAAATTCACGCTTACCCCTAGTAGCATACAAAGGAGTTTAAAATATTTTTAAATCTTTATTTTTATATAAAAATAAAATCTTTCATTCCATTTGTTGCTCTCTAATGACAATACATAAAAATTATTTCCTTGTTTCCAAAATTTACGCTTCCCTTTTTTTGCCCCTCCTCCAGCATACAGTCTCGAACATTTAAAACTCTTTATTAATTTTAAAAAAAATGGCCACATTCGTTTCTACTTAATAATAATATATAAAACCATCTAAATTGTCCCCTAACCTCCCATAATTTACTCTTCTCAACCCCCCCCCCCCCAACGCCAGCATACAAATAAATCTAAAATGTGTAAGTTATTTTTATTTTTATATCAAAAAAAAATCTTCTGCCCTAAATAGTGCTCTGTAGTGACGATAAATAATCAGTATTATAAATTACCCCCCTTCCCCTAAAATCTCCCCCACCTCTCCGTATACAAAATTTAAAATTCTTCTTTTTTTTTAAGTTCCGTATTCTGTGCATTAACATAACTGTGGTAACATTGAATAAATAATCGATCATCTAAAATATTCCCTTTCGAACAAAATTTCTGCTCGCTTCCTGCCAGTTTAAAAAGTTTAAAATCGTTAGAACTCTAATTAAATAAATATCTATATATTCGAAAAAGCACAGAAAACGAACAAGCACACCATCATTTTATTATTAAAAGTGCACTAGGAAGGAATGATTTCTGCCTTCAAACAAACTAGCAGCTGAAACGTAAAGTGGCAGCATGCCCGTGTGATCTATTATTTGCTGGATTTGCAGATAAAACCACAAAGTACTCACTCATCAAAACAATTAATTTTCTTGCTTTATCTTCTTACTCATAATTAGATCTTGTGTTTTAATGTGGGGATGCTTCTTTTGAGATTAATGTAATAGAATGACATACAAAAATAGTATGGAACTGCCCTGGTCGGCATATAATGAATATTTTGACGTTATAGAACAACAAGAAAGTGGTAATTACTCTGTAACATGTAAACTTTGTCTAATTAATAAGAAGTTATCAGTATCAAAATCATCTTCTTAAAGCTTGAAGTTGATCATAGAGGTGAGTTAGAATTTTCTTTATTAATAATAATTACTGGATCGCATCTCGCACCGAATATCTAAATCGTTATTCACTAAAATTCATAAATCATTAAAAAGAGTATTTTCGAATTAAGATCCCTGATTCAGGAAATATTTTTATCGAACTGTTTATTATCGCAAAAAATTATTTTACCAATACGCCTTTTCATCGTTGTGAAATATTTGTCCAATGTATGCATACAAATTAATTTACTGCATATTTCCTTTTGAAGATTCCAATAGATAAAACAAAGGTGGTTGTAAATAAAAATATATTATTTTAAAAAATGCCTAAGAATGCTTAATTTTATTTTTATGGCTATTTATTTTTATTTTAGCTGCACGGGTTTTTTATCGCTAAAATAATTGATTTATAATGTTTTATATTTGATTTGATATTGGTTAGCTTGGTGTTTTAATGAAATATCTCTATCTTTGTCTCTAGAATGAATCTAAAGCCCAGAATGTTGAAATTCAGGTTTTTAAAGGGAAACAAACAAAAAGAGATAGAAAGGAAAAGAAAAGCTAGGATTTAACTTATGCAAGTCTATATGATCTTGTTCAATTTTTAAATAGCTTTCAGGAATTACACTTAAATTGTAAAGAAATAGAACTATTTAGCTCTATTTTTAAAAAATAATGTATATTCAAATTTACCAAGGACTATCCGCTCTTAAGGTTGTTCTCAAATCCAAACTGGCTACTTTATGACATATTCTTTAATTCATTTTTGTTCGGAAACGCATGAAAATGCAGGTGTTCTTACTCAGAAACTTTGTAACAGAAAGACGTTTTCCACTATTCTTTATTTTAATTT
Source organism: Maratus michaelseni (assembly GCA_963931845.1). Taxonomy (NCBI): domain Eukaryota; kingdom Metazoa; phylum Arthropoda; class Arachnida; order Araneae; family Salticidae; genus Maratus; species Maratus michaelseni. The sequence continues at coordinate 70,695,935 of OZ007596.1, forward strand.
ATTTTATTTTTTGGTAAAGACAGAAGATTTTTCAAAAAATACTGTCAAAGTCGGCGTTTTCAACCGAATTTCCGACGCCGCAGCAGGGGAAAGGAAAAAAACGTCACACGAATCGCTTATAACCCGATAAGTAATTTATTCATCAAAAAATGAAAAAAACCTTTCGATTCGAAATCGCTTCAATAGTCAGACCTGCCAATTTTATGCCTTTGTGTTTAAAAATGAGTCAGATAATGCATTAGAAAGTTTCGCATTGTTCAGCAAAGAATTTGAGAACCACCTTAAGCGCTACTGTGCTATATCACTCTCATAAATTTGTAAGATTAATACAATTTTTGTTTTCAAATTTCGTATTTTTAACACTTTCAAACATAATTAAAAAGTGTCTATGAATTCGCTTTGTCTGTCTGTCCGTCCGTGCTCTAACTCTGGTAAATATACTCGGATTGCCATGAAAGTTTTATATGTTATTGAAGTTTACCATATAATGTTCAGTATTGAAAATGAAATGTGTAGCATTTATATCTCGCTTACAGGGACATTCAAAAGAATTCTGTTACATTATGGTCTATGGGGAAAAATTGCTTGCGGTGCATTTAATTAGCAATGATAACTAAAGTAGCGAAAAGTAGCGAAGTAGTGACTACTTTTGAAAAGTAGTTTGTAGTCGCTACTTTTTAAAACAAGTAGTTGTAGTTAAGTACATTTTTCATAAAGTAGTTGTAGTTCGCTACAAACAAAAAGTAGTTTTTCCGACCCCTGGGTAGAATTTATTATAATCCGCGTCCAAACAATGCCAAATTAAGTATTCCATATTTTAGGATGTAGTTGACATTAAACGCGGTATCGTTGACTGAATTTCTGTGCACTTCCAGCACTTTATTTGACATCTAATTTCGTATACGGTATACTGAAAATTTCGTTAAAATATCTTCATTATTATTAAAGTCCTCTAAATATACTAGGATTCGACTTGACTTCCTATATCCTATATTTTTCACTAAATAAATGGATCGCGACCTGGTTTCTTATACAAAAATCTTTAATTGTAGTGTGCTCTACCACCTTTACAGATTGTTCTACTTTTTTTTAAACACATTGCTTATGTGTTAAGTATGTGTGCTTTCTAAATATTATTTGTTTTTAACCTTTTTCATGATGTTGGAGAATATTTATCTATTAAATCACACAAAAATAACTAATGTAAGGAAAGTACATTATCGGGACTTTCCCATAAGTCGCCTCAGTTGAAAGATTTAGGATGGCAAATTTATGACCAGAGACTCGCTGGCGACAATTTTAAGCCATAAAAGTCAAATAAGAAGAACTTTGATTTAAGTTGGTCTGGGAGATAATATCAAAGAACACACACGTAGTTCCGAGAAGGAAAACAACACGCTACAGAAACAACTGATGCATAGCCATTGGTTGGGGTTGGTAAAGAGGAGGTGAAACTGACCCTCTGTTATGCAAATTTCAGTTAAAACGGGAGATCAACTACCCAATGAAAAAAAAGAAGGATGGGCTTAAAGCACTGTCATGCAAATTTTGGGCAGAACGAAGTACGGCCCACCGTGGTGATGAAAAAGGAGTTGTGAAAAAGAATGAAAACAGAACACACATCGATCTCAGAAGCGAAAGGAAGAGGTGAAATAAAATGACGCGGTGAATTTTGTGCGGTCCGAAAGAGGAAAATAGAGTGAGTGGCAATTCTGATGGTAAGAAAGCAACGAACCCGAACAACATATATGGAGAGTGGGGAAGTTAAGCTAAGTTTTGTGAAGTGAACATTTTCAATAAGTGCAGTGCTATTTAGTTAGCGGAAAGAGTGCTCTGATACAAAGAGAAACCTTCTTCAATCAATGTGTAGAGGTAAATATGACTCTGACCTAAGTAATTCCCCAGTTTATTTGATTTTATCAAAATATTATAAGAGAAGCTGGTAGTGTGACCTTAGTCACAAATGGAAGTCAGTATTTTAATTGTAAACAAATAATGTTGTCAAAGATCAATTTAAATATAAATACAAACAAATATAAGTATCCTTTGCAAGGATCAAAGTGTTAATGCCAATATTATAGGAGAAATTTTGTTAGGAAATTAAATCAGATGTGTTCTGATAAATCTTTTTTTTTCTTGAAATAACTGTAAATATTGTAAATAAATAATAGTGTTAATTATTTGGAGTCTTCTCATTTAAATTATCTAGTATGTGTTTGTTTATTTAGATTTCCATTTTAAAAGTCAGCTAAGGGCAAGAATGATCATTCTCAAAAAGGGTAATGGGCTACTTCGAAATTACACAATGCAATGGGGGGAACATATCCAAAATTTAATCTCTATGGATTCCTTTTATTATTATTTTCTGAATAAATTAATCTATTCTATTAGCCAACCCCAGAGAAACCTTTATGTATTTAATTCTAAGCTTTAATTTTGATCAACTTGTCCCAGCAAAAGGGTTATGTTGGAATGGGCAGCAATTAGAAGGGAAATTAAAGGATAAAATCTTAAATAAATATTATAACTGAGCCATGCATATTTCTCTTCAACATCTGCAATTCCTATATAATTCACAAAAGGATAAAATCTTAAATAAATATTATAACTGAGCCATGCATATTTCTCTTCAACAATAACGCCTGCGTTCAAGTCTAAACATACACACAAATATTATACACACATACAAGCTATAAATACAATAAACCCAACAAGTGTGAAAAATTAGCCAGAGCCAGGAGTCGAACCTGGGACCACAGCATACAAGACTATTGCTCTAACCACTGAGCTACCCCGGCCACCTGGGTCTGCAATTTATTAGTGAGAAATTGCAGACCCAGGTATTGGCCGGGGTAGCTCAGTGGTTAGAGCATTAGTCTTGTATGCTGTGGTCCCAGGTTCGACTCCTGGATGTGGCTAATTTTTCACACTTCTTGGGTTTATTTTATTTCTAGTTTGTATGTGTGTATAATGTTTGCGTGTATGAATATTTATCTATATTTAGTTTTCTGTTAGAAACACCTATACAGAATGAAAGATAGGTTGTACCAGCCTTCGGCCATGGAAAGAAAAAGAAAATACATTATAATAACAATTTTGAAAAAATAGGGTACTTTTTAACTTTCTCTGCCCCTCCCTGAAAGTAAGGTCGAAATGATCTACTTATATATGCATTTATTTAAATGAAATACATTATAGCTAAAACTCTAAAAGATATTCCAGTTTTTACTTCTTATCTGATTTAAACACGACTGTAATTTTGTCCACATGAAAAACAATATGTCATAATTTTGATGATATAGAGGCAGCATTATTTAAGATTTAATAAGTGTAGATCAATGTATAACTAATTTATTACTTATTAATTTCAGTTAAAGCATAATTAGCATAAGTTTGTGTGTAATTATAGTAAATTTTATAGATTCTATGAAAATGCTTCATATTTAACGCTTTTCTTTTGAAAACCTTGCTCATAGGCATGTATCTATAAGTCAAAGTCAATAAAATTGCAATCAGTGCTTCTTTCCTCCGGGGAACGCGTGGCCTGAAGAACATTTCGAGCTACCTTACTAAGCTAATAAACTGCACTCTTTAAATATATAGTCCCCCCCCCACCCCTCAGGAACAAATTGTTCGAATGAAACACTACAATAATCTGTTCAATCAAAAACACATTTTACATTTATATCTTTATAGCACATTTTCTTAATTCTTACTTTGTCAAAGATTTTTACCTGCATCACTCACATACCTTGGTCTTAGAAATAACTATTAGCAAAAACACAAAACAAGATGCACATGCAGAGGTCTGTTTGGGCTCGGTCCTGGCCCGAAACCGGACCAACCCACGGGCCAGTCTCCGGCCTATTTTCATTCATGGCAATCGGACCGGGCCTGGCTTCCTTTTTTCCAGGCTGGGCTGAAACTGGAATTCATTCTTCCTAAAGGTCTAGACGAGTTGAAATTTTCGGGTCCTGTTTTTATCAAGCCCATATGAAAATAATTGGCCATGCCTACCCTGACCTGACCCATGCAAAACTCAGTAAAATTTCGATCGGCCAACAATTTTTTCAAAAAAATGTATATATTTTTAAATCGTCATTGTTCTATATTAAAATTTTCAATTTTTTCTTTTTAAAGAATAGTTCATTTTCTAGGCAATAAAATTAAAGTACAATAAAGCGTGTGAAAAAGAACCTGCCCATGACAGAATCCTGTTTCAAACGGAAAAAATGTATTTATCCATGCAAAATGAACATAATAATACGTGAGAAAAGAATGAAATATATTTACAACCAACAGTGTATATGCTAAGAAGGTAACTTTCTATAACGGATATTTCTGTTCTCCTATGCGATTCCGTCTTAGAAATTTTTACTATACTATAAGAATTTTCAGGTTTTTAAATCTCCAAGCCATGTAATATGGATTAAAGTTATTAATAACAACTTAGTCATTTGCATACAAATCGAGATCCAGTAACAAAATAAATATCTCAGCACAAAGTGTTTTTTAAAAAAACGAAGAATGCAAACAACATGAAAAGAAAAACTAAAATAAATATTTTTGTCAGAACTCCTCGTAGAAGACAATTTTTAACCATACCAGTGTAAAAATATGTTTTTGTTGAAATTCAGGCGAGCTGGGAAGGGATAATTACGTTTTTGTATGAGCCGGGCCGGGCCGAGATTCTAGCTTTTATACTGGGTCGAGCCAATAAACTATGTGTATGGCCCGGACCGGATTCGAGTCTAACTTTTAGGTCTTTTTTTTATGTGCCAGGCCGGCTTAATATACATACATATATTTTTTACGATACGGATCGAACTTTTAACTTTTATACCCGGCTGAGGGGCAAAAAATTTTCTATAAGTCGGGTCGCTCTCGAACCTAGAAATTTCTCCGGTGCAGACCTTAACAGAAAGTCTGAAACTGAGAAAAACCTATAAACATATATTTTATGTTTTTTTTTTCTCCTGGAAATTGATGTCTATTATCCTTTTGAACATGGAGCAAAGACAGAAATTCAATTTAAAAACTATCCACTGTATAATACTCAAAGCCTATGACGGTCGAAATAATCATTCTTTTACTGTAAGATGTCTGAAAAATGTAATTGCTACCCTTTTTCAAAACAAATGACAGTTTTCACTTAACCAGTGCATCTAAGATATAATATACGCTTCCACAGTTTAAATATAATATTCGCGGTCTAATTGAATCACTTTGTTGAATATAATTTGATTCAACAAAGCTGCGAATTTCAAATAAACTAAAAAAACTTAATATTAACTTTAGTTTCGATTCATAAAAGCGTCTAATTTGCTTAACTAGTGATTCATATAAGCGGCAATTATAATATTTTTTTTAGCTCTGGAAGGGGTTTTACCCCTCCCTCCCCCTTGGCTGTGCCACTGGACGCATACACACATACAAAGGACTTATGAAGTTGGGGGCCTGTGCCCACCCCACAAAATAGCTCTAGTTACGCCTATGCTTGTGACCTATAATGTATGGTAAGTCAGACTCTTTACGTAAGACGAAAAATTTAATAACAAAAGATATTAAGATTTAAAATCTAATATCTTTTCCTATTTAATAACTTAATAATTTTGATGAAGCCATCACCTATCTTTTGGCAAGTTTTGGTTTTTCATATGAATTACATCTAGGAATAACATGTTCAGAAATGACGTTCCATAATAATTTCGGAAACAAGTGTATTTGAGGTTTCTGATTGGTTCTTTTTCTAACGATTTCGAAAGATAAGGAAAAGGTTTTCATAAGAGTGCGATAGTATAAGGTTTCACAAAATTTTTATAAATCGTTTTTATTATAAGAGAGTTCTTTTATTATAAGTTTTTTTTTTACAGCGCACTTTCGTAGTCTATTATCTGGGATATAAACTTTTTCCTTGTTCTAGAATATGTTAAAGTAAAATATGCTTGAATTTGCTTCAGAATTTAATATATATATATATATATATATATATATATATATATATATATATATATATTAGAATATAATATGAATTAGAATATAATATGAATTATAATATATATGAATTAGAATATAATAATTAATTAAATGACAACAATAGTGTTCCCCCAACACACTGTTATAAGAAAATAAATGTAACATTTAAAAAAATATTACGGGATTAGTGAAATTCATATTGAATCTTTGCCATGATAATAATGCAACAATTATTGGAGATTCCTATAACGAGGTATCAGATATCTACAGAGTAGTAATCAAATACAAAATACACAAAGATAGTACGCAATTGCAGCAGAGATCAAAGCGTATAATATTTAAAAGATTTCTAAAATCAATTAGTACCATTATTTATATATTTAAAAATATATATAAAATACCAAAATGTATACGAAAATAGATCAAGATGAATTGTTGTAATTCAAAATGAAAAGATATCATAATATAAAAACATCATAAATGACTTACATTCATAATTACATGCGCATATGCAGTATAATAATTTGAATGCTAATATATAATCATTAATGAAGCATTACCGAAACACAAACAAAAACTAAGAAATTATGAATTAGAATATAATAATTAATTGAATGACAACAATAGTGTTCCCCCAAAAGACTGTATAAGAAAATTAATTTAAGATTTAAAAAAATATAACAGGAAAAGTGAAATTCATATCGAATCTTTGCAATGATAATAATGCAACAATTATATATATATATATATGTATACATATGTGTGTGTGTGTGGGGGGGGGGGGTGACAGGATACGGACTCTGTACCGCAAAGCTTAGCAGATTCTTTAGTGCGGCTCTTGATGATAAACCTCAACTACCGAACAATAGATTTTGATGAGCTGAGTAATTTTTACTGTGATAACGGGAGCAGAAGCAGTCGAGATTCCGACTGAGTCAGACGGACTAAGAGATGCTGCGAAATCTCCGGCCAGCTAGACGAGCTTAAAAATCTCATCGATATCAAATGAAAACGAGAAAAGACAACAGACGATTGGCCATGTTGTTAAAATTACCTTCAAACTGTAAATACTTATGATGTTCCATATATATCCAAGAATATTAAAATTTGTAAAATATTGTTAAAAATCTCCCTGGACTTATTAATACTCACTAGACATATATATTATGCATAAACATCAGTTTTTGGAAAGAAATCAGAATATTTAAAAGTAGGATATTCTAATAAACTCAAATCATGATGTTAATATTTATAACACAATTATATGTTGCTGTTTGCATGCAATTTTAAAATGCTTTTCTGAAAAAAAAAGTATATTTTGTTTTACTTCATATTATGCATTATGCTTAAAATGTAATTTCAGAACATACTTTAAACATTTAGAAACATTTAAAATAAAATAAAATTCAAAATATGGAAATTGAAATTGATTATCTGTACACGTTTATCTTAGGTTTCCGCTAATTATATATTAAAAAAATCTATAAATATAATCATTCCATGTCAGTTTCATTTGTATTATTATTTTTTTTTAATTTATTCATAGATAGCAAAACTACTCAATTTCAAACACTTTCGTGGCTTTTAATAATTTAATCATATCGAAAAAAAAATCTAAATGAGTTGTTAATCATATTAATTTTTATACTTAAATATATTTATTTACTGTGTTTTTATTTTAATCTGATTAATTATTTTTGTTTTTTTATTATAAACATTAGTCTGTAAATTTTACAAATACATTTTCTTATTAATTTATAAATTTGTGTTTTTTTTAATTGCACTCATTTTAATCATTTTCGTTCATCTCACTAAGCCCTATTACTCCCGCTCCGTTGTCTTCCCTCACAGAGCCGTTCTGAGAAACTATATAACTTACAGGCATGAAAATTTGTGTACTTATAGCTAAATACCTATTATGAAGCTCAAAATATTAAAATTTAAAAAAATCGCATTATCTTAATAAATAGAGATAAAAAACCAAAATTCTAACTGTCTTTTCCTATTAAATTTAACATTTTTCGTTGCAGCAGTTGCCAAAAATTAAATATCCACAATGAAATTCTTTCTACAATAATTAATTTTCTATCAGACGATTTCCACGTGAACAATGAAAATGAAATAAAATGTTTCACCAATTGAAAAAAAGATTAATATGAAATAAACGTGATTGACAAAATAGTGGTAATAAAACGGAAATTTTCAAATATTTCTCAATAACACGAGGAATATAAGTACGTGTATGTACACAAAACATATTAATAGCACGTCATTAGATAATTATAAAGAAAATATGACGTCATATTGGAAGGTTAATTAATTTTTCAAATGTTTGAGAATAATACAAAGCGAGTACGAATATGAGTAATAGAAAATAGTAAATATATGAGTTTGAGAAACATATTGAATCATGATAAAAATCCGATTATGGAAATATTTGCATATTTTAACATTTTGAAGGTGTACAAAATTTTTTATTTAGAAATTATTTTTTAAAATATCGCATTTAGTCCGCATGACAGATATTATTATGACAGAATATAATAGCGGGCTTCGTACGTTATCGGGTCTGTTCAGATATTCTAAAAAACGAAGTTTGTTATAAAGAGAGTTACATTATTTTTTTTTGCTAAATGAAATTTATTTGGATTTATTATAGAAAGGATAAAGTGTTTTGAAAGGAATATTAAACGAAACTCTTTGAGCGATCTTCCATCACACTTACCCACTTGTTATTAATTGACTTTACTCTAAGATTTTCAATATTTATAAAACCCGGCAGCACAGGTCTCCATATTTTTAATTGCATGCTTGATTGTTATCTTTAACCGTAACTTGAATTCATGTCACAAGCATTTTTGTACATTAAAATGAAAATTATTCAGTGGGTAACAAGTGTTCTTCTTTTCGGTGTTTATCTTTTCGGATAGGGTCTATTTTCATGAGTTTTACTTTTTCTTCTATTTCTGTTTCATATGTTTGTGTTCACAAGTAACTGCGCATCCCTGTGAAAAATATGTATTGCGAAAGCGATTTTTCGTAGTATAGAAATTACTTATATCTTGCTATTTGCTTCTAAAGTGTAGATACCCCTGATGAAATATCTTACGTTGCAAAATTTTCAGTTCATTTGTATAATCTTTAAATGTTATATATATGAAACATTGTTGTATATCTGGCAACTAATTCTTACTCTTGACAAAAACTTCCACATTTTAGGTGCGGTAGTAACTTTTATATTACTAATTAGCAGGCTTTGGCTGCTGTGCTGGTCGGTTTCTCAAACGAAATATATCGGTGAATTTGTCCTTCTGTTTTAAAGGAATATAAACCTTTACCTGAAATGTCCTTACGCGTTGCTAGAAACGATACTAACGACGGTGCGCCATTATATTTGAGACATAATTTGGGCTGTTAAGGACCAACTCTTTTATTTGATAACTTATAGTAGGATTTGGTAAAGAACGATAGAACTATATGCAAAATTCGAAAACCTCCCTGAAAAAATTATCTTAACTAACAAGCAAGTCTCATCAAAATCCGTTCAGTAGAGCTTTTTTAAAAATGCTAATTTTTCATGATCGTTCTCACCTGATGATATAATTTTCTCCCATAATTCTATAACTAAATAACGTAAAACGATAGTTAAATACTAAAAGCTTCTCTGAAAAATTTGTGCAAATTTAAAAACACTACGTAATCCAATTCATATGATTATAGAAATTCCTCCATAATTCTATAACTAAGACATGAAGAACGATATTTTATATTCCAAAACCTTCCCTGAAACATTATCTAATAACAGTGCAAGTTCCAGAAAAACCCATTCCGCGGAACTTAAGTAGACAGCGTTCGTAGTCTTTGCAACTCAGCTAGCGACTTGTGATGGTGTGGTTTATTTATATGTTTCTTAGGCTCCAAATCACACAAAGTTATTCCTTCTAAGTTCTGAGTTCGACTTAAAACAACATAAGCATGTTCTTTTGAAAAAATCATTTTTCACTGAAAAACGGAAGCTAAAATGCGTGGATCCCAATTACAGAAGGTTTATTCCCAGTTCTCGTCAATTTGAATGAGAATTTTATCAAATTAGTCAAATATAGCCAAGTTGGCTTCATTTATGGTGATCTATTTTTGTCGCCAAATTTGGCGATATTTAACTAATTGTCGTCCAGATTGACGAGAATATCATTCTGTCAAAGGTTTTATTAAAAAATATTTATTTAATGAATAATATAATATCTATTACAAATTATTTATTTATTCAGCAGATGCTGAAATCAAGATAATTGTGTATTACTGTATTAATAACTAAAAAGTAGGAAATAAAATAAACTTTTACAAAAAAAATAAATTAACCGACGCAAAAAAAAGTATTAAATAATTCTTTAAAATTATCTAATGACAAAATGTTATCCATTAACCACAAATCCGATATCATGTGTCGGAATAAAAATGATTTTAATATGTACACTTTAATATCCACAAAACGTGGATTTTCGAGAAAATATATTTTACAGGAGATGAATTTAGAGATTTATGATTTAGTTTACGAAAATATACATTTGAAAATCAACCAGTTACTTTTTGAAGTGGGTGCCAAACAATTGCAATCGATAAATTAGTAGATACTAAGGTACAATACATTCACAATTTTTACGACACTTAAGGTAGTTTGGCACTGACTTCAAAAAGTAATTGATTGCTTTGCATATGTATATATATATATATATATATTCGTAAACTAAATCATACGTACGTATATTCATCTCTTGTAAAATATATTCTCTCGAAAATCCATATTTTGGTGGGTACATATTAAATTTATCGTTTTTATTCGACGCATAATATCGGATTTGTGATTAATGCAGAACATTTTGTCATTAGAAAATTTTAAAGAATTATTTAACACTTTTTAGTGCTTTTTTTTTTAAGTCGGTTAATATTTTTTTGTAAAAGTTTATTTTATTTTATGTTATGGTTAATGTCTTTGTACCGTCACGGTTATAGTTAATGTTCTAATACTACAGTTTCAAGTATATGATTAAAGAACCTTTCAAACATCTTGGGACATCCTATTTTTTATAGTAGTTTTAGTACACATTCAACTCTCTCTTCCTTAATGATTCAGCTATAATCTTATCTCACGAAATATGAAGTAATTAAAAATATAACTTACCTCCACATTTTTGCATACATTCCTTATTAGTATCAAAATTGTTGTTATTGCCGCCACAACCTTCATAGTTAAATATTTTACATGATCCACTTTCGTTATCAAAGTAATACTTTACGAAGAACATCTTGCACATGCCCGAAACAGGAGGTAGCAGACAGTCTGAAGTATCAAACTCTATGAATACACAGAAATTAATAAGCCATTAAAAATTGTTAAACAAATAATCACAAATATTAAAATAGATAAATGCTACATTTTTGAAAAAGAAGAACATGTAGAATATATGAAATAGATAACGATTTTTCTCAGATATTCTATGCAACTAATCAGAAGATCTCAATGTATGTGTATAATTTATTTCAATAATGCGGTATTTCTTTAACCTGAAAGCACAAATAGATATTTTTATATTACTTTTAGCGTACTCTGTGCTGTGTTCTTTTTATGTATGACAAAAAATATCATAATCAACACGCAATGTATATTTTCCGAAAGTAAGTTGAGGCTCACTGTGCAGACATGAAAAGTTTTTGCTTTCCGTCTGTCTGGCTTGTCTGTCTGTTTGTTTGTCTGTCTGTCTGTTCCGCGATAACTGTCTTTAAAATCGTCCTATTAGGTTGATTTTTGGCAGGTATGTTGGTGAGGTACCCGGAATTAGCCGTATAGTTTTTTGTTAGTTACGTTTGTATAGTTACGTTTGGTTCATTCGTTCGAAAATTATAGAACATTTCTTTTTAGGTCATAATGCTTTCCTGTGAGAATGCACACGATTTTCAAATTTCATTTTTATCTGAAATGAAAATCACATATTTGAATAATGGATTTAAACATAAAATTATTTATGCTAAATTTTCGATATGGAGGTTTTAAATATATCCAATAGCTTTGAAAATTTGCTCATACATTCATTAGAATTAAGAAATTAACTGTTTAAATTATTGGAAAAAAATTTGCAACTGTTCGGGAAATATAAAACATTTTACTTTCATATTTTTTACAAATTTTAAAATGCATTTCTTTTTACTTTGCTCTTTAATTTATTAGCTGCTTAGCAACCGTATTTCAAAGAATATCAAAATAATAAAATCCAAGTAACTCGCACTATTTTGCTGCAATATTTTACTATCAAAATAAATTATTTTTGTATTATATTGACATAAATGAAGAATTTATTTTAATACAAGTTTATTTTTTTTTAAATCTAAAATGTTACATGAATAAGAAGTTCATAAGAATTTCAGAATATCAATACAATAACCGTGTTTAATTTAACGCTTCTAATTTCTGAAACCTCCGAAGTATTTTATATTCCTATAAATATGCATGTAATATAAAAAAATTAAATTGTAGATTGTCAGATGCTAAATAATATAAAAAGTGAGATTAAAAAACAATGACTTTTAGAGCTAACTTTTAGAGCTCCTGATCTGCAGATTTACTAGTTTTTAATTTCTTTTCCACACAGTTATATCTCTGTTTTATTTACTTTGCTATCACATGTGAAATAGACTGGAGAAACGTAATTTTTTTTTTTTAAATCATTGTATGATTTTTCTTACTTTCAAATACTTTTTGTTACTAATCTTTATTAATAAAATGAAGTACACTTAGACTCGTTAATTCGTTACCGTTATAGAATGAAACAGAAAAAGTAATTCATAACTAAAGAGTAATTTTTGTGATGATTTTTTTACTTTTTGATGAAAATGTTTCATACTAGGTGCGGTAACGTGAGTTGAAACTTACTGTGAAGACAGGAAGAGTTTTAGATTTCTATCTTTCTGTCTGTCTGCCTGTTCCATGATAAATACCTCTAAAGCATTCGATATTTGGTAGGTACACTGCAAAAAAAAAAAAAAAAAAAAAAAAAAAAATGTTGATTTTACAGTATAATACTAGCATCCCAGCTGCCAGTATTATATCTTAAAATTGACAGTAATAAAAAGTAAAATAAGCAGTAATACGCTATACCGCGCATGCGCGGCAGCGTATTACTGCTTATTTCAAAACAAACAATTATATAATTAAAATCAACATTTTTTTTTTTTTTTTTTTTTTTTTTTTTTTTTTTTTTTGCAGTGTATGTTGCTGATATACCCAGATTTAGCTGTATAGTTTTTGGTTTAATTTGATTGGTTCGTTTGAAAATATAGACCATTTTCTTTTACGTCATAGTGCTTTTGGAATTCAGACGATTGCTATGGGTATTCAGACTATTTTCAAATTTTACCACTCATTGGAAAAAAATGGCGCTGTTGAATAACTGGTTTAAATGTTAAATTATGGATACTAAAAGTTCCGAATGGGTGTCTTTAATCATTCTAATTAACTAGAAATTTTGTCAATACATTTGTCAGATTTCTTTTAATAAGATGTTTAACTTTTGATGCAATTTTATACATGCATTTCGAAAACATAAAACATTTTTTATATCACTTTACTTATATGACACGATAAATATTTAATTTTTGACTCATTTTTTTCATCTGTTTTCTAACAACTGTATATCGTAATCAATAAAAAAAAAATTAGTCCCCACTATAAAATATTATGTTAGAAAGTCTAGTTGGCGTAATCTGTCTTCAAAAGAGTTAAATATGAACGGTGTTAGGAACATTGCGGTTTAAATAAAATTTGGATACTATTAAAACGCTATCCCTAAAACTACATTATAGCGAAAATCCCGTTTGCTAAATTAGTCAATTGGCAGTGAACACGATTATGGATGGTTACCCAATTGATTTAAAAGTCTCGAAATATGCCTATTTTTGGGTGATTTTAATATGATATTGCTATCGAGTAAATTAGATCGAGTAAATTATAATATTTAGATCTTGCATCTAAATATTATAGAATGGCCACCAAAACTGTTTTTCAGAAACAAATATTGTAAAACAATAGATTTCTAAATTAGATATAAGTATAGTAAATTCGATTTACATTTCCATAAGTTCCATTCATACATAAGATTTTATTCAATTTCTCCATCAGATGCGCAGATGTTTCATGGTAGGTTTGCAGGTAAGTAAGTATTGCAATTTGGATATTAGGATAACTGTCGGTAGATTATAGGATTAGTATAATTAAACAATTTTAGTATACAAATTCGGTTTTTTAATTCAGTAATACGGAAATAATACGACTCCTAATTAAAAAGGACGTAATCACCATGCCAACCTCGAATCATTACCTAGCCTGGGATATCATTGAATTGATTACGTATGGTAGGATTTAATACTCTCTTAAAACGAAAGAGTGGATTTGCCTTCTCGGGAAAGAGTTGTAATTTATTGGATCGTAAATGAGTTGATTTTTAAACGTTTTACTCATGTTTACTCATCTTGATTTGAATTCTCATTTTTCTAATGGACTCCGAGAAGAGCGAATACTGAACAACTCAACTCAATAAAAAAACCCACTCATTCGCGAGCGGAAGTGCCAATATGGCTGACCTTGTCGTCTACACAAGCAAACGTCTCGTCTCGGTGCTTCGCGCCTCGCCATTTTTATTTAGTTTGTTACTGTTTTTTGTTTCATGATAGTGTAATTATTACTTTTAAAAAATTAGAGTTCCACATCGTCGTTTGGCAGCTGGTTACCTAAGAAAGAAATTACGATAAGTGATCTCATGAGTCTGTATTCAAACAAGGATAAGTAGACAATTTATCAAGCAACACGGATTCGAAGTTACAAATATTCAAGGGTAAGTAATAATCTAGTATTTTCTTAACATTTCTATTGCGGAGGGGAGGGGGGGGAGCTTTTTTTTTTTTTTTTTTTTTTTTTTTTTTTTTTGTTATCCTGTGGATGAATTACTACTTTACTCATTTCATAAATAAAATCTTGTCAATTTTTTTCAGTCAAAAAAGAAAACAAGTAAATATATACATGTAAACATTCTAGAAACAATATTTTGAATATACTGAAATTGCTAATGGTTATGCGATTTCATTTAAGTTTAAATTCAAAATGATTTTTCTGTAGTAGAAATATGTCAAATATTATCGTTTGCAGAATTTTAATTAAACTAACCTGGAGCATATTCAAAAATTTAAATAGCAGTTTCCATGTCTTTTTATGTATAAAAGCTGCAAATGACATTGATAATTTAAAAAGTAATATATCATTAAATTATAAAACGATTGAAATATGTTTACGATTTAATGAAATTTATGTTTTTAACGGCTGAATTATAGTATGTAGCTGTGTCTAAATTATAGTGAAAGCATATTAATTTATTTTTGCATGTTAGCGTTGCATTTGAATTCCATGTATGTTATTTCAATGGAAGAGATAAACTTTTTTGCTTTTCAATAATCTACAATCATTTAACAGAATCAAAACAGATAATTTTCATATTATTGTGGATTTATAATACTACATGAAATGTGTGTAATACATTTATAACAGCTTTTTAACATATACCGGATGGGAGTGGTCTCGCATACTGCTGCTTTTTTCGATTTTCACAAATCTGGTTACTTAAACATGATACTAATAAAATTTTGTTATATTTCAAGTCCTATTACTATTTCTAGAGATTTCTAAATCGGTGAATTTAATTATAACAATCCTGTAGGTAAATAACAGTACATAAAGTGTATATCCTATTAATTGTCTCCTTCCACTTTTCAAATGGATTTTTATTTAAAACTGTGTCCTACAAATAGTCAGGTCCCAGCAACATGCTTTTAAATTCCATTGTGTCATTTGGTGTTTATAAAGTTAAATTTTGTGATGTTTACTAGTTCCTTGTACACTTAAAATTACATCTACTTGTTTTGAATATACAGTCCAAACTAAATTTGATGATTGCAAAGGATAATATGAAAATTGTTAAATCAAAAACCACAATATATGAATTAAATTTTGAAAAAAAAAACTATTGCTAGTCTTTTAATTATAGCTCATTTTAGGTTAGTAAAATTTTCAAAATGAAAGACTACTGATAATTTCTTTGCTTTTTTTTTCTATAAACTTGTGTGTTGACATAGCATTTTCAGTTGTTCCAAAAACATTTATATAAATCGCCATCCACTTTCAGATGTATTATTTTTTTCGCTATATCCAATCCAGCATTTGGGCATAATCCTATTTCACTCTACATTTGGCGCTTTTTAAAAATGATGCCATATTGGTGATGTCTAAATCGTTTACTTACATTTATCATATTGTAACCCCCAATAAGCAAGTGGTAAAATGTTGCCATTCTTAATTTTTTTAAAGTTATGTATAGAAAAAGTAATGGATTTAGCGGTAAAAATATCACTGAAAAATAGATTGTATTTATATGAGAGTAACAACTGAATGTAAAATTTGATTCGTTCAAAAAATTTGGACAAAATAATTATAATTTAAATACAGAATTATTAAATTAAATCATAAACATAGTCATTTCAATTGTTTTATAATTTAATGATAATAACTTTTTAAATTAACAATGTCATTTGCAGCTTTTATACATAAAAAGACATGGAAAATGCTAATTATAATTTTGAATATGTTCCAGGTTAGTTTAATTAAAATTCTGCAAAAGATAATATTGGAGATATTTGTACTTCAGAAAAAATATTTTGATTTTAGACTTAAATTGAAAGAACTCAATAACCATTAGCAATTTCAGTATTCATAAATATTGATTCTAGAATGTTTACATGTATACATGTTTTCTTTTTTGACTGAAAATGAATTGACAAAATTTATTTATGAAATGAATAAAGTAGTAATATATCCACAGTATTTAAAAAAAATGCTCCCCCCTCTCCCTGCACTAGAAATGTTAAGAAAATGCTAGATATTACTTACCCTTGAATTTTTGGTAACTTCGAATCCGTCTCACTTGATAAATTGTATCCTTGTTTGAATACGGACTCATGGGATCCTTTATCGTAATTTCCTAGGTAATGATCGCCTATTCCTAGGTAACAAACACGATATGGAAATCTAATATTTAAAAAATAATAATTAATAAAATTAGTAACAAAACAAAATAAAAATGGCGAGGCGAGAAGCACTGAAACGTTTGCATTTAGTTAGACATGAAGGTCAGGAATATTGGCATTTCTGCTCAGCAATGATAGCTTTTTTATCGAGTTGAGTCCATTTTTTTTTATAGCAAGCTGCCCTTTCTGCTTTGGGGCAAAAAAATTGCTATCGCCATATTTCAATCTGCAAATTTCACCAATAGGTCACAGGGAAAAAATGTAAATTTGTCAATCGGGCACAGAAAAATTTTGCAAAGTTCTTCAAACTGTCGTGGGAAAATATTGCGGAATTTGTCAATTGCTCACGTAAATGGAAAAATCTCAAAATTCTTCAGTTGATTGCAAGGGGGAAATGGCAAAATTTGTCTGCAATTACGTGGGAAAAAAAAAAACTTGAGTTTTGCCAACATGGCACGGAATATAATCTTAAAAATTGCCAATCAGTTGCAGGAAAATAAAAACCCGATATTCTGACATCAGGCGCAGAAGAATATCGCAAAATTTGTCTATAGGTTGAGAGGAAAATATTTCAAAATGCCTCAGTCAGTCGTAAGAAAAAATTTCAAAATATTTGCACTCGTGGAAATTTTTTTCTAATTTTGTCAAGCTATTGCGTTTGATGAAATTCGTGATTTTTATGTGCCCGATAAATGAAATTCATGATTTTTATGCACGCGTAAGAGTGATTGATAAAATTCGCAATTTTTTCCGTGAGTGGTTGACAAAATTATTTTTTTCGCAGCAAACAAACGAAATTTTGAACTCTGGAATATCCAATTTTTGCATCTACGGGCCGATTAATGAAATTCACAATTTTTCTTCTCTTGACAATGGTGAAATTCATGATTTTTTTTCTGCGACCTTTTGTTGAAATTTACAATTTTTCGACAAATGTTCGAGGGAATTTTAGATTTTTCCACGCCTATTTGACGACATTTCCGATTTTCCATGCATATCGACAAAATTCATAATTTTACAGACCCGATAGACAAAATTAATGTTTTTCTATCATCTATAGACAATTTGCAAATTTTTTTCATGACTGTTCGTTGAAATTCACGATCTTTCCATGCCCATTCGACGAAATTCGTTGTTTGTCCGTGCTCGATCAATGAAATTCAAGATTTTACGTGCCTTATCAACAAAATTCGTGGGTTTTTTCCAGTGGTAATTTTTTTTTCTTGAGTGATTGACGAAATTCACAACTCCGGAATTTCCGATTTTGGCATCTCTGGTGTCTGTCGACTGATTACTGAAATTTGCGTTTTATTTTTCTTGCGACAAAATGGCAAAATTTGTGCAGTTTGATTCATTCGACTCGACATCAACTGGACTTATCGATTGTATTTCCAAGTTTCACCACCAGAGGGCACTTTCTATCTCGAGTTCTATGGGCCCGATTACGACGAGGCTTGGCTCATTTGACTGGATTTTGATATCTTTACAGATTTCGGTTATGTTCATATAGAACAGAGTGCGCCCCCTGGTGGCAGAAGAGGGAACTAACATATTTTGCAGGTAACTAGTTCTATGGGTCCCATTGTAACACGGCTTGATTCATTCGACTCGACATTGACAGGATATATCTATTTCTGTTCAAAGTTTCACAACCAGGGGGCGCTTTTCTATCTCGTGTTCTATGGGCTCGATCAGGACGAGGTATGGCTCATTCCACTCGAAATCGACAACCTCAAAGATTTCAGCTATGTTTGTATGGAACAGAGTGTGCCCCCTGGCGGTGGAAGGTGGAACTAACAGATTTTGCAGCTAACTCTAGTTTTATGGGTCCCATTGCAACACGGCTTGATTCATTCGACTTGACATTGACAGAATATATAATTTTTTTTCTAATTTTCACCACCAGGGGGCGCTTTCCTATCTTGGGTTTTATGGGCCTGATCACGACGAGGTATGGCTCATTTGACTCAAAATCGACAGCCTCAAAGATTTCAGCTATGTTTGTATAGAGCAGAGTGTGCCCCCTGGTGTTGGAAAATGGAACTAAAGGATTTTGCAGCTAACTGTAGTTTTATGGGTTCCATCACAACACAGTTTGATTCATTCGACTCGACATTAACAGGATATATCGATTTCTATTGAAAGTTTCACCACCAGGGGGCGCTTTCCTATCTCGGGTTCTATGGGCCCGATCATGACAAGGTATGGCTCATTCGAGTCAAAATTGACAACCTCAAAGTTTCCAGCTATGTTTGTATAGAACAGAGTGTGCCCCCTGGTGGTGGAGGTAGAACTAACAGATTTTGAAGCTAACTTGAGTTCTATGGGTCCCATCACAACACGGTTTGATTCATTCGACTCGACATCGACAGGATATTTCAATTTTAGTTGTCACTCTCTCGCTTCATAACTTTAAAGTTGAGTCTTGGACTCCTCACCCTGGGCCACCACCCTCATATTTTTATTGGGGCCCTAGGAGTCTTTTTTTAGCATTTCTTTAAAATTTTATTTTAATGATTAATTTATACCGTATGCTTAATTTTGACTAACTGACATTTTCATCAATAACCACAAAAAAGTAATGATATCAGTACAAAAACACTTAACAGGTTAAAAGTTGTGACGCAGCATTTTCTTTTGGCTCTAATAATTTTAAATATGGGTCTTAAAAGCAATGATATCAAATTTGAGTGACGCTATTCTAATAATTTTTTTTAATCATCATTTTCTTTAGCTTTATTTATATTCACAGGTGCAATTATTATCTTAACATGAAAAAATATTTAAAATTTATTCGCTGATGCTTTTTCATCTCTCTTGAATTCGAAATATGGGTTTTAAAAGAAATGATATCAAAATTTGAGTGACACCTTGACGTGAATTTATTAGGACTGTTTTAAAATTCAATTTAAATTATTTTTGGTTTGTCTTCTAAAGTATATTTACACCTAGAAACAATACTTTTAATTTTTCAATACACTGTTAAATATATTACTTTTACTGAGCCTATATTATGTATTGAAATGTATTTATTTCAATAAATTGATTTATATTTTGTGCCACGCTATCCAAAATCATAAGTAAAATTTATGTAAATGATTATTTTGCGTCATATTATCCACTTGCATACATTTCCCTTTGTTTGGATACTATGACGCAAAATAATCATTTACATAAATTTTACTTATGATTTCGGATAGAGTGGCACAAAAGATGAATCAATTTATTGAAATAAATACATTTTAGTACATAATATAGGCTTAGTTAAAGTAATATATTTAACAGTGTATTGAAAAATTAAAAGTATTGTTAAAATTATACTTTAAAATTACATCAAATTGACGCTTCGGTCAACTTCTATGATCCTTCTGAGGCCTTTTGTTTATAAGTGTAATTGTTTCTTAACATCATATTCTGAAGATGTTCATAGAAGTTGACCGAAACGTCAATTTGATGTAATTTTAAAGTATAATTTTACATAAATATTACACCATTCAGTAAAAACGTGGTTTACTATACACAGTTTGTTTTTTATACAATAATGTTTTGATGGTGTAACGGTCCAGCTGAATCATTGAGTCGTATTATATTCACGTCAAGGTGTCACTCAAATTTTGATATTTCTTTTAAAATCCATATTTTGAATTCAAGGGAGATGTGAATGAAAAAGCGTCAGCGAATAAATCTTATGTATTTTTTCAAGTTAAGATAATAATTGCACCTGTGAATAAAACTAAAAAGAAAATGATTTTTTTAAAAAAAAATTAACATGGTGTCACTCAAATTTGATATCATTGCTTAAGACCCATATTTAAAACTCTTAGAGCCAAAAGAAAGTGCTGCGTCCCAACTTTTAACCTGTTAAGGGTTTTTGTACTGATAATGATAACAGCAATGTGTCTGACGTTATACTGGCTATAAGTACGAAGCACAAATTATAGTAGCCTTATTATCCTGTTAAAATATAAAAGTGAATCATGATGTCACGAGTGCATGATTTTTATTTAATTCTCGACAGATACTAGATGTGCCATTTCTGTTTAGTATATATATATATATTAATTGTAAAAAATCTGTTATAATAATAAAAAAAATAGTTTTCAGAAACGTTCTGTAACCCGGGGAGCCCTGGTTCGATTCCCTAGTATGTAATAAACTGCTTCACTTTCAGCTTATTATGTCGGGTGTGGGTTGTTTTCAGGTAACAAGGGTTAATTTTTAGAAGTTTTTTTTTTTTCAAATTCTCGCTTAATTGGCTGTCACTTTGTGATAAATTGATAAAATGAAAAATGCTCAACATTAAAATTTACTAAAATTTAGCCATGTTTAATATTTTAAAATTCTTTATTATACTTTATATAGAGAAAATTAAAAAAAAGGGGGTTAAAAAAAAAAGCGGACAGTACAATAATTGAAGAACTTGAAAATTGATCTAAAGGTAGCACAAGAAGAAAGTTCTTATTTTATAGCCTGTCAAAGAAATTTTTGAAGATAACAAAAATCAATTAAAAGCAAAAAGTTGCTAAAATAATTATTAAATGAGTTCTGAAAATAAAAGATATTAGGTTAAAAGGAAAGCCATGGATACCTTGAAAAACTATTACACAAAAAGTGTTGTGATTAGAGTGTAGTGAGAGTTATCCAAGGGGTTTTGGATTAACCCTTAAATGAGTTGATTTCATTCATGTATGAATTGGTTACAAATCGCTCAAGAACTACTGGATTAAATCTGAAATGATCTCATTTTACTCAAGTTTGAATTGATTACAAATCACTCAAGTGCTACTGGATGTAACCTTCATTGATTTGATTTCACTCAAGTATGAGTAAAGTAGAGATCACTCAATCATGAGTTGCTTAAAAACAACTCGTTCACTTGAGTAGTTTCAACTCTTTACGAGAAGCTCACTTTCAAATCGTGAGTTGAGTGGATTTCGGCTCAACTTGAGTTATTTTGACTCTTTCGTTTTAAGAGAGTAGAATGAAGAAAAGTTTTATTAATACCTTTTTACGTTTTGATTTGATTTTCATGAAATTTTAAATGATTCGACTAAATTCTGCAACGATTATATATATATATATATATATATATTAAATTTCAAACCATTGGGTGCGATAGTTTTTGCGCTGCTACATGCGGACAGACGGGACAGACAGATGGACCAAACGACGACTATAGGTGCTGCGTATTTATACAATTACGAATGCACCTAAAAACAATGGTTTGCAGAGTAGATGTCGAGGCCCCTGATCTGTTGATTTACTAGTAATAGTACTTTTTATACGAATCATATCATTTTGCTCCAGTGTAAATTTAGCAAAATACAACTTTTAAAATAGATTAATATATATATATATAAATAATTTTAGTAAACGATCGCTTTTTTAATTTTAATTTGGAATATTATGCATTTAATTCTAATGCAAATACTTATGCTTTTGTATAGCAAATGCAACTTATTTGCTTTTGTGTCGTTCGTTTCATTTTGCACTCCGATCTAAAATAAATATGCGAAGTATTTTTATCTTCTATTTATAGAGCGCTAAAAATAATAGCTCAATAGATATAAAATGTATTTGATAGAATAAATTTATTTAATTTATATTTTTCCAATGTACAAAGGTTTCTTCTTTAACAATTATTACACTAAATTAAAAAATATATATAAAGTAATTTCTATTTAAAGAATTTTATTAATTTCTAGCTGTTAACGTAAGATTTAAAGTATAATCAATGGACTAATTAAGTAAAATTTTACATCCTACAATTTAAAACTAGTCGTTGGGGACCACCGTAATACTTACCCATCATGGATATATGCATAATACAATATATATGCATAATACAAAACATGAAAATAAATCATGTGAAAACTATTTATAAAATGCATTGCAATTCGAATAAAATCGTGGCTTGATGACGTCGTAAACTTTAAATGCTATATTACTGAATTGCGTAAAAGAAACATCCTTATAACCTTATAACAAAATTCATAATCATATTAGCTAACGGTTTACTGCGTCCGATTAAGCGTCTCATTTCCAATTAAAATATATCTTTGAATTGAATTTGAATGAAATGCAGTGTCATGAAAAATCGAAGAGTGTGGCAAATATAATTACAAATATCTCGGCAACTAATTATTCGTTCGACTTCATTCTTTATGCAAAATTTATGTTTTTTTATTGTCTTTTATATTCACTCCCTAAAATAAACGATTTCGAAAAAAATTATATACCTTTTATCAGAACGAATATTTCGAGAGTCCGCAAAAAATAGTTCCAGATAATCGAGGTTACTGAAATTCAATAGGCTTCTTCCCATTATTACACACTAAGTACATACCAAATTTCAAGTCTCTATCTCAATTTGTTCGGTAGATAGAGTGGTTACAGACACAAAGCAGACGGACGGCAATTTTTTTTTTTCTAAAAATATGTTTTTCGGGATCTCCGGTGTTTGAAACGTGTAAATCCGTCAAAAAAAATTTTTAATTTTTAAAACTATTACAAGATTTACTCTATACAACGTATGATGGGTAAGAAATAGATGTAATCAACCAATTCTTTATCACATTGTATAGTAGACAACACTTCTGATGTTTCTACTTGGCATAATCTACGATTTTATATGTAAGAATCTTGCATAAAAGTTGTAATATATCATCTTTTCCAGTTCTTTCAAGTGCTCCAAATTTCATATGCTTTTTCTAAGATTAAGTGCATATTTTAATAAACTTAGATGCTGGATATTTTATTTTTATATTTATATTTATTCTAAATTATCATTTGTCAGTCAGTCGTGGATACAGCTATCATCTATGTTACCGCATCAAAGAATATTATTTAAAGTCACAACGTGACTGCTTATTTTTATAGAAAATTTAATAAACCGGTGAGTTCAGCATGATTTTGGTATGATTAATGACATTGAAAAATGAACATTCAATATTATTTTTGCTAGATAACATGCTAAATAAAAAGGAAATTAAAACTTCTTGAAGCAAAAAACTTCAAAAAGTAATTCTTAAAAAAAATTTAAAATCTTCTTAAGAGTCATATATTTATTGCGGTTTATTTCACAGAGCTATATGTTTTTACAGCGTTACATATAAAAACAGCGTCAAAATTTTAATAAAGCAAAAAAATTCTCAAAACTTACAAATTTATTTGTCGAAGAAGTTACACTGAGTTCAAATGCTAAAAACACCGCCTGTCATTTAAGAAAATAGCGCTTAGTTTAACAGGAATATACCAAAATAGAGAACAGAGAAAAACCTCACAGAGACTTTTTGAAATAGATATTTTAAAATAAATTTAAAGGAGTTGTCTATCAGTTATTCCATCTCATACTTACAAACAGAATAAAAAAAAAAGTCTTTTTGGCCTGTGCAGGAAGGAAAAAGTTGCTTTCCTACATCTTCGTTTGGAAATTTTAGTAATTGTTACGCGAAAACAGCAAGCTAAAATGCAAAGAACCCGATTATATAGAAGATTCGTTAATACTGACTTTGAATAAGGAAGTTACACTGAAAAAGTTACACTAAGAAGTTACATTGCGTTCAAATGCTGGAAACACCTCCTGACCTTTAAGAAAACTAGGGCATCCCACCCGAGCTTCCCAGGATAAAAAATATATGTGAAAACCATTTATTATTTTTTTCATTGAAAACTCTAATATCGATTTTTTATAATTAATATTTTTTTTTTAGTTTGCCCCCTAACAACATCAAAGTACATTTTTATATGAAATATGTCAATTATATATCCCAATAAAGTTTCGAAATGTATTGAAAGCAGTAATTTCGTATTGCCTCGTGCCAGAATTTAATAGCCGTAGAAATCCTTAGAAATTTCGTTATCTACAGAAGTTTTTTTATTCTGATATTTTCAGTGGTTTTAACCGCTTATTTCAATTACATGTCTGTTAAATTTATGTTTTATTTGTGTCGTCTAGTTGCAAAACCGGCCAACTCCTCAAAATTTGTAAATGTGTTTTTTCAGCTTTTTAAGTTCTAAGTAAACGCTTCTACCATTTGGAAACAACAAACAAGACTAAGCTGGTCAAATTCCTGTGTTATATGCGTTTGAAAATCAGGACGCGCTGCAAAACCGGCCAAATCCATAAACTAGTGAGGTTCAAAAGTGGTCATCTCCATATCCACAAGATAGCACTTCTGCTTCTCCCCACAATAACCTCTCACTTGTTGATTAGATTAATGTTATAATGTTTTCTCTCGCCTGTGACTGCTCCTCCTTGGTGCATACAAAGTTTCTAATAATTTAGTTTCGTGTTTTCTCTGACTATGGAAAATTTTGTGGAGGAAGTATCTCCTAATCAATCAAGGAAGAAGAAAAGTGACTCAACGACGTGAAAAAGGAAAAAGCCAAAGTTCATCTTGTGATAACAAGGGGCGGATTAACATCTTTTTATGCTCTACGCAAAATACTTTTCCCCGCCCTCTATCTTCGCTTTCATAAAACTGTAAGTGAATTTTCTCTGATAATTTAAGAATTTTTTAATCTATTTAATTTTTTAATAAAATATTCTTCCATTTAAATTTTTTTTATAAATTTTAGTATTTTGAGGATTGTAGATGCGGAATGAACGAGCTTTTGCTACAGTTAAAATCTGAGAGAATACATTTGTGATTACATTTTCATAATTTCTGGTATTATTTTTTTTTTTCAGATACTTCCCTACTGATAATCCAAGAAATCCAAGCTGTGGGTATTTTTCAAAAGCTTACCAATGCTCCTCAACGCTTCCTCGAACATTTTTGTGTGTTTGCTACCCCTAAACACACAATGTCACATTAAATTTAGCAAAATTTAATTTCTGCTTTGTTGCAAAACCAGCCAACTCCAAAGTAAGTTCCATAGGTGGCCAAATACAAAACAAAGACTTAAATAACCCCCTCATTTCATGTGCCCCTGACACCTTATTTTGTGTTTTCAAACATACTGTCTTAATGACTATAAAACTAAAGAGTTTTTGTTCTAATCTTATTTTGGCTAAGTGTGGCAAAAAATCAGCTTTTTCTCAAAATCTTACTTTTTGGGTTGGGTTGGGTTGGGTTGATTATTGACGGCCAATTATCTACACTAGGGATATAGGCCCGGGGGGAGTGCCCTTCGTGGGGGTCTTTCTAAGGGAACCTAATCCGTATTTACGCATGGATAAATCCACGGCTCGAAGAAAACCACGAAAACTCCGAACGATTAGGCCGACGGGCGCGATTGGGATCGAACCCAGCACCTCCCGTCTACCAGCTTCGAGAGCACAACCTCTCAGCCACTGGTGGGGCCCCTTACTTTTTGGAGATGGCCGGTTTTGCAACTAGACGACACATTTATACTATGTTATTTATTGCTTAATGAAATTTTAATTTCGTTTTAATTTCAACAAATATCGCCAATGTCGCTAATATTTCAACAAATATTGCGAAATTTGATGACATGAGTTACCAACTTTGCAACTTCACTTACTGCCAAAGGTGCAACAACTTAATAACTGTTTAAACCTTCATTCCCATTGAAATGTATTGACCCATAGTGACCCCTAAATAACGTATATATCAAATGTCCTCGAACATGTGACTTAGTCCAATGGTCTTCTCATTCTCGAAAACGGTAAAATACGAAATTTCGTTAAAATCGTTAGACCCATTTTTAAGATAAAATTTGCATATAGACAGACAGACAAGAAATGTTCGTATTATAATATATGATAACACAGAATCTTTACGTAAGACGAAAAATTTAATAATGAAAATTATTAAGATTTAAAATCTAACATATTTCTCTATTTAATAAATCTCTATCTCTATAAAAGAGTAAGTGTCTGTCTGCCTGCCCGCGGATTTCTCCGTAATTATAACACCTAGGACTCAGAAATTTTTGTCATGTGTAGATGTTGTCACCGGATAGTATACCTCGCGGCCGGATTTTTAAATTTTAATTTAGATTTAAAAAAAAAATTAAAACGTGTATATGGAGTTTTGGGTTCGAGGCTATTTCAAGCTCCTCCCATGAAATAGCCTCGGCAACGAAGCAGCCAGCCAATGAGAGCAGTGTAACGACCGAAGAAATCTATGGCCTAGCTTGACTCGTGAGTTGCTGGCCTAGAGTTGTCCAGTTTTTGTCCATGGTTTTGTCGCCTAGATTCGGAGGTTGATTGCCGTGTAAGCCGTGTAATCGAATCGAAAGGACAGTTTTCGATATGCAAAGAGACTGCAAGAGATGTTAGTTGGCAGGTCAAAAAGAAGTAAACCGAGCTAAGCTGAGAGAGATGCAGAGAGAGTTGAACAGACGATGGTGAGCGGAAAATGATGTGTGCGCGTGAACAGTATATGATGGTTGTGTACGATGGGGTTTTGATGACAGAGTGTAATGTTTTTTAATTGTTCATCTTATTTTAACTTGTGTATCAACGATGCCTAATAAAAAGTGCTGTATGTTAATCATCACCTTGGATCACTGGAGTTCGTTAAGTCATTACAGTATGGCTCTTTCCACCCGACATCAATAGAGCTTACTGATTTTAGTTCGGATTTTCACCACAGGGGGCGCTTTCGTATCTTTGGTTCTATGGGCTGGATCATGACGAGGTATGCCTCATTCGACTCGACATCGATAACCTTAATGAATTCAGTTATGTTCGTATAGAACATATTGTGCCCCCTGGCGGTGGAAGGTGTAACTAAAGGATTTTGCAGCTAACTCGGGTTCTATGGGTCACATCACGACACGGTTTGGCTCATTCGACACAACATCAATAGAGCTTATCTATTTTAGTTCTGAATATCACCACCAAGGGGTGCTTTCCTATCTCTGTTTCTATGGGCTGGATCACAATGGGGTATGGCTCTTTTCACTTGACATCGATAGAGCTGACTGATTTTAGTTCGGATTTTCACCACAAGGGGTGCTTTCCTATATCTGGTTCTATAGGCTGGATCACGACGGGGTATGGCTCATTCGACTCTACATAGATAGAGCTTTTCGATTTTCACCACCAGGGGAGCTTTTCTATCTCTGGTTCTATGGGCTGGATTATGAAGGGGTATGGCTCTTTCGACTCGACTTGCGGTAATATATGGGAGTGTGTATGGCACGCCCAGTGTTTGCTGTCTAAGGTAGTGGGGCCCCCAACATTAAATTTGTTTAAAAATAAAAAAATGTTTAACACTGATTTCAGGTACATTTAAGGTTGTTGGCACGGGCAACGCCGGGCGTGTAAGCTAGTTAACTGGTAAATCTGCAGGTCAGGATCCTCAACGTCAGCTTTAAAAGTCCATGTTTTTTAATCTCACTTTTCATATTATTTAGCATCTTACAATCCGAAATTTATTTTTTTATATTACATACATATTTATAGTCATACAAAATACTTCGGAGGTTTCTGAAAGAAGAAGCGTTAAATTAAGTACGGTCACCCAATAATATTCTGAATTTCTTATGAACTTCTTATTCATGTTACATTTTAGATAAAAAAAAAATAAACTTATATTAAAATAAATTCTTCATTTATGTCAATAGAATACAAAAACAAGTAATATAAAAAAAATTAAAGTCAATTCCTACTTAGGTCAACAAAGAAAAAAAAATTTTTTCAGCTATCTACACGCTTTGCCACTGACGGTATTTATTCCTAAATTAATATCCTGCTAAATATCTTGTATAAGAGAAAAAAAATTCTCCCATATAAAACTAAAATTAATTAATTAAATTAAATTAATGTATTAATATTTGAAAAAACTGAATTAATATCAAGTGCCATCCATTACAAGTTTAAAAA
The DNA here is from genome assembly GCA_963931845.1 of Maratus michaelseni. Classification (NCBI taxonomy): domain Eukaryota; kingdom Metazoa; phylum Arthropoda; class Arachnida; order Araneae; family Salticidae; genus Maratus; species Maratus michaelseni. Next base: position 70,724,832 of record OZ007596.1, read on the forward strand.
AATGTATTTGATCTTGAAACGGTGAATAAAATGTATTTTATTAACGATTGAAAATTTGAACAAGATATATATAGGGAGAGTGGGAATTAATAGTAGGAATTGAATAATTTATTTTGATAATAAAAAATTGCAGCAAAATAGTGCGAGTTACTTGAGTTTTATTATTTTTATATTTTTGAAATATGGTTGCTAAGCAACTATTAAATTAAAGAGAAAATTAAAAAGAAATGCATTTTAAAATCTGTAAAAAATATGAAAATAAAATATTTTATGTGTTCAGAACAGATGCAAAAATTTTTCCAATAATTTAAACAATTAATTTCTAAATTATAATGAATGTATCAGCAAATTTTCAAAGCTATTGCACTCTCAGAAATAAAACACTCAATTTTGACGATTCCGCAATCCTCAGGCCTCATTTCGTTATTTTTGACAATCATTTCGTCACAGAGTCACGTGGTTTTTGACGAAACGTGAATCCTCAAATATCTGACGAAACTGTTTCCTCGCTGTCAAAAAAAACTCTCACTTTTGACGATCTGCAATTCTTGAGCTATATTTCAACATTTTTGACAATCATTTCGTCGTCTCAAAATTAAGTGATTTTTAATGAAATGAAAAATCTCAAATATTTGACAAAAATGTTTCCCTATTCCCGGCCATATTATTTTTGTTGTTGCAAAATCGTTCAAAAAAAATTATACAAAAGTACTAAATTTACAATATATTAATGAAAACAGAAACAAAAATATTTCATCCTTGGGGGCCGCTATAACACGAAAGTACCAAATTTCTACTTTATTTGTCATATCTGATAATTTGCGTCTATCCTTTTTGTAACGATTTTATGCATTTCTATTGCCTATTCAAAGATAAATTTTTCTAAAGTTACAGAATTTCGTTAAAAACGCTTAAGAAATTCTTCTAAAGTTACAGAATTTCGTTAAAAATGGTTGAAATAGTAAAATGCGAACATCATTTGGTCCATTTTCGACCGAAAGCAACAACATTTTCCCAATGGTTAAAAAAAAAATCAAAATATAAGAAATAGATTCATATAACAATCACATTTAAAATAGGTATAACTGACCCCTTCCCCTCTATAAACAGTAATCTTATCCGCTAAAATTGACTCCGCTAAAAATACTCGCCTCCAAAATACACACTTCAAAATTAATTATTTCTGATCGACAAAATAACTAGACCATATTTTAAACATTCATTGAACAAAGGAAATTTCTCTAATAAATTATATTAATCAAGCCATATTCTAATTATTTATTAACCATAGAAAAACCATAATAATAATCTAGCCTTATTAATTAAAACATGCAGAAGTTATAACAGCACCGATAAAAATACAATCTGCTTTCTAAAAATATAAACATTCATCAACATCCCGTAAATACTTTTAAAATCAAATAATTCCGAAGTCCCGCTAGCTAAGTGGTAAGAGCGCTGGGCTGTCAAGCTAAAAGTCGCACGTTCGAACCCCATCGAAGGACGATCTTATTTTTCCCCAAATCAATTAAAGATGCTTCTAAAAACTCCGATAGATGGCAGCACCAACTTTTTTTTGGAACTTTCAAAGAAATAATTTGACGAAACTAATTTCTTCGTAATTTTGAGGATGCAAATTTACTCGATTTGACGAAATATTTACTTATACTTAAGCATTTCCCAGGAAACCGTTTCGTCTAAAACGAAGAAAATTTCTTGAAATCTGAGTATTCATTTTTGAGAGTGTGGATATATTTAAAACCTCCATATCAAAAATTTAGCATTAATAATTTTACGTTGAAATCCATTATTCAACTATGTGATTTTCATTTCAGTTAAAATGAAATTTGAAAATCGTCTGCATTCCCATAAGAAAGCATTATGACCTAAAAAGAAATGTTCTAAATTTTTCGAACCAATGAACAAAATGTAACTAAAAACTATACAGCTATTTCCGGGTACCTCACTAACATACCCACCAAAAAATCAATCTAATAGCACGATTTTTAATGCAGTTATCGCGGAACAGACAGACAGACAGACGGAAACCAAAAACTTTTCACGTCTCCACAGTGAGCCTCAACTGACGTTTCGGCAATAATTTTGAGGAAGACATCACCTATCTTTTGGCAAGTTTCGGTTTTTCATATGACTTATATCTAAGAATAACAATTACAGCAAATAGGTGGTATCACAATCATCCATGATTACGAATTCCCCTATGATTTTTATCACGAAACTCCCGGAATTAGTTTGTTTCAAGTCTCCGGATTTTCGGGATTGATAAATGACAGGAGATATATAGAAAACTATCAATCCACCTATACAGAAAGTGAAACAAGTGTCTCAATTTACAAAGAATTTATCACTCATCATGGAAGAACAACTTTAAATTGTTTATCCCAGCTTTTGGCACATTATACTTTGAGAATAAATTATAGAATTTCAAATACTTGGATAGTAGTCTATTCTAAATATAGCAAAATTTTAGAGAAATGGTTTAAGTTTCAATGTCTGAGAAAAACAATATTTGCAAAAATAAAATAAATAACAAATAATCCAAAATATTGCATCCCAGAACACGTTGTTGTTAATTACATAGTTTAAATTATTTATAGAACTTCAAAAGAGCTCGGCAGAATTTAGAATCGAGATCCACTGGCAACAATTTTATTATTAGTAGTAGTTGTAGTAAAAGAGTTTTTGGAAGCAAATAAACGTTCTTACTGAAATGCCAAATAATGCTTGCAAGAAGTAAATTTGTAAATAACAGAAAAAAAAATATCTTGGTGTACGACCTTCGGTGAAATATAATTTATAAATACTAAGAGAAAATGAAAATTCTGAAAATTCTGCGGTAGTTATTTGAATTTTCACACCCATTAAGAAGCGTGAGGACGGATGACCAATCGAAAATTATTTAGAATACGGATGTGTAAACTATGCACAGGCGTTTGTGTGTGTGTGTGTGTGTGTGTGTGTGTGTGTGGTGGGGAGGCAGTAGCCAAATTGGTATAAATCGCCAAACGTTGTTTTTGAAGAGGACTTTCCTGCTCGAAGACACTATGACCCTGAAGAATTCGCCAATTCATGAGATATTTAAATCAATCTTTTAAATTCCTCAATAAAAGTTTTTGACGTGAAAATCATTGGTTAAAACTCATTCTAGAATGTAATGTAAAGGAGTTTAAAAAATCATACCTCCATCTGCTAAAGCCCAAGCTACAATACAAATCAAAATTATTGTCTTCATCATGTCGACTTCCTGGAGCCTGAAACTGAAAATGAAATTTAGATCTTATAAAATTATATATATGTAATTTATTTATGCTCTACATCTTACACGCTATTCTTCATTATCAAGGGGATTTCACTATCACGAAACAAAAAAGTTGAATTCATTAATAATGATAAATAAATGGAGTTTTACATACACTTGAAAGAATATAACACATGCAAATTTTAGAGAAATAGCATACTTGTAAATATCGAAAATGATAAAGCAGAATTTATTTTTAGTTAAGTATTATTTATCTAAACTTTCGATCTTAGACAATTTAAATGAGTATTCTAAAATGATCATTTGTCAAGAGCCAATTTATGCGGACTTTTTGGACATTGTATAGTTCACTGGACATTTCTCTCATTTATATTTATGTACCTTCGACAATGCACAAAATATTGAATGTTACCAAATGCTACACATTTGATAAAACACATGGATGTTGCTGTGTTTTATACAAGAATCGTTGAACTTTAAAATAAATCATAGAAGAGACCATATAAGGAAGCAAGACTCAACCCCATGTCCTAAAATTAGCGCTAGAACGAATGACTACTGAAACAATTGCGAACGGGTACAAAGCATGAGGACAAATACCATGGAACACAAAGAATGTAATCATTAATGGAAAATAAATACAGCACCACTATTTATAAAAAGAGTGAAATGTCTTCGTTTTTAAATACTCTTGAAGAAAAAACTAAAAGCGTAAAATTAAAAGCATTTTATGAAAATAGGAAATTAAAAAGCCTAGTAGGACAAATAATATCTGTAATATTTGTATTTGGAAGTTATAGAAAAATCTGAAAATTATAGAATCAATCTTTCAGGAAAATTAAATTCCACTAGCTTAAATGCAAAATATGTTGATTTCTTAAAATGGTAAATTATTTAAGAAGTCTCATGTGTACCGTGCAAACCAATGGGACATCAACTACTGGTAAATTCCTTAAATCTTTTTAGGAGGATCTAAAATAAAAAACAAGCAAATTTGAGATGATTGAAAATAATGCTGAATTCAACAAACATATTAAAGTAAAAAAAAAAAAATAAAAATAAAAATACTGTTGAATTTGAAAGAGGGGAACATTACAATAATTTCCTGTCTCTTGAAAAATATCAGGATATTCCTAGAGGATCAAGTAAAATACCAACTTCCTCAGCCTTTTTTAATACTTTCCAACCTACTTGAAAAGTATGTTTATGATTTCGGTTTGTCTGCCGTCTGCCGTCTGTCCGTGCTCTAACTCCCGTAAATATGCTTCGGTTGTCCTGAAATTTTTGTATGTTATTGTCCTTTACTATAGCATGTTCCTTATTTCAACATAAGTGTGTAGCACTCATAGTTTTTTTACAGGGACAGTCAAAAGTATTCCGCTACATTACTGTCAATGGGGAATAATCGGTTCAAACGCATTTTGATGACGCTACGTCATTTAAAACATAATGAAATTGATGCATAACTATGAAGCGCATTAAAACATGCTTTTCGTAGAATATGGGGTGCAAAGCATTTATTATTCATTTACAGGGTCAAACAAAAGAATTCTTTTACACATCGTTATATGGGGAAAAATCGTCTGCAGTGTAATTTAGTGATATTTTACTATTTCAAACACAATGAAAATTATATGCATTGCTAAGGTGCACTATAAATTGCTCTCTTGTGTGCATTGCGTTTATTTACAGGGACACACAAAATATATTGGTTACAGTACATGTGCGATATTTACAGTCTATGAGTGATAAGTGCGTTTTCAACTTTGGTTTGCATTTTTAACTTTTTTTTTTCATAGTACGTGTATGTTTATAAACTCGGTTGACCATATACAGGGCTACACAAGAAAATTCGTAAGTACTACAGACTATGGGAGTAAATTGCTTAAGGGTAGTTTTTAATTGTGTTTACGCATTTTCCTGCTGAACTATACTTAGTAGACTAATAGAAGTTTGTGGAATATAAATAAATTCATTTACAGGGCTACGAAAAAAATACATTGTAGTTTACGTTTGGTAATTGCTGAAAGTGAGTTTTAAGTTGCCTTTTAGCTTAATAGGTGGTGTGTACAAAAGTCTTCATATAACATACAGGGCTGTACAAAATATTTCGAGTGCATATCCATCGATTGGCGAAAATTGCTAAATGTGATTATTCTAACTGAAATAAATTTTTATCATACTATATATCCACATCTATTAATCATATATAGGGCTACACAAAATAATTCGAGTTCTTTTTTGAGACTGGAAGGTAATTTCGAAAACTGTGGTGTTATGTGTTTTCTAAACTGTTTACTTACTTATCTTCTTTACCCTTATTTAACGGTAAAGTTTCGTTACAGTTTTCTGGCTGTGTTGGAAAGTGTTTCATAATCTATGCTTGATGCATGATTTTTCGGTCTTGGTTTTTTTTTTTTTTTCAGACAAAAAGATTCAAATGATACAATATTTTAAGAAAAAAGACTTACATTTATTAATGTTAAAGGGAAAAGGAAGGGAAATAGAAAAATCAATACTAACATTCTAATTCAGAAACTTTTGTTTGTTTGTTTATAGGAGATAATCTCTGGAACTATCAACGCCATTTCAAGATTAATTGTGTCAATGATGACAGTCTCTGCTCCAACACAGGCTATATTTTTTGTCGGTACCACTACTCCAAAAGGGGGTGCAAGAGCATCAAATTTTTAAAATTACGATTTTTGTGATACTGAAGGGCTAGAATCTTGAAATTTGGCATGGTGAGTACATTTAAAATGTAAATGCTTGCTAATCACAGTTTCTAAAAAATTCGAATATTAAACGAGTGAAATGATTAAAAAACTTTTTTAATTCACGATATATGTGGAACTATTAGGGCTACAAACTTGATTTGGCTATTATTTTTTAAGTGTATATTCTGGTAGCCCAATAATTTCTTAAATATTCGAGATTTAAAAAGGTGCAAGTGCAAAAACCAGTCTAAAATTGAAATTTCTGGGGCAGTGTTGTATCTGGGAACTTGAATTTTGGCATGCTATTTATCTTTAACATGTAAATGTTCAATAAGAACACTTTCTAAAATATTTTAAATTTAAAAGAGTCAATTAAGTATAGAACTTTCTAAAGGTATTCTGAATTTTGATTTACTTTAAATTATTAGTGAACAAACTTGAAATTAGACATTGTTGTTACTTTTAAGACGTGAGTGCTCGCTCCCGAACAGTTTCAAATAAAAATACAAATTTTAAAAGGTAGAGTAACAATTAATATTCTAAAATTGCGGTTTTTGTGATACGATTGGGGCTGTAAACTTGAAATTTGCCATGGTAATTATTTTTATCTAAATGTTCAATAAGACAAGTTTCTAAAAAAATTGAAATTTAAAAGGATAAAATGTGCGTAAACCTTATTTCAATAAAAAGTTAAAATTTCAGTGCAAATTCACCTTGTTTAATAACTAAAATTCATAGAGATACAACTAAATGTAAATATATTGCTTGAAGGTGCGTGTGATTATTACAAGTTGTTGTCTCTTCGCGTTTTATTGCTTGCCCGGAATAAACTATTTTACTTCAAGGGTTTGGAATATAAGGTGGGATGGGAAAGGTAATCAATGATGTATTAATTCATTCCAGACTGCGTGGATATCATATGACAATACATCTTTACATACTATTTTTTTAGATATTATTTCTAGCAGGGTTCTCACAGACTCCTTAGACTCCTTGGAAACTCCTTAGAAATGAAAACATTCCCAAGTAGTACTTAGAACTACTTAGATAAGCAAACCACTCCTTAGAAACTCCTTAAATTGTATTGCGGCTTCGGACGCAAGCGATATTACTGCCGAGGGGAAAAAATCGGGATTGTAAAACGCACGGTAAATCCTTTATACACATCATTTATCTGAAGCACAGCATTGATTGGTTAGGATAATCTTATAGCAGGGGATCCCACTAGGTCTGTTTTTCAATTATTAGGTCCGTAAAGTCTGTTTTTCAACACTGTTACTTTATTTTAAATTTTATCAATGTTTGGAATTTAGCCAAAAATCGCGTTTTTCGCAAATATATCCCAAAAAATACTGTCAAATTTCGTCAACCGATCGCGGAAAAAATTAGTAAATTCTGTCAAAGGATTGTGAAAAATCTCGAATTTCTCCAACAGATTGAGAAAAATGTGGCTTTCCTCAAGAGATCGAGAAAAATGTGGATTTCCTCAAAAGATCGAGAAAAATGCGGATTTCCTCAAAAGATCGCCAAAAACGCGAATTTCCTCAAAAAATCACGAAAAACACGTAAATTTCGTTAAAGGATCGTGAAAAACACGCAAATTTTGTCAAAGGATCAGGAAAAACACGCGGTTTCCATCAAAAGAGCGCGAAAAAAACGTCAATTTTGTGAAACGATAGAAATAAAATGTGATTTCCCTCAAAAGATCGTGCAAAAACATGAATTTCCCCCAGAAGATCGCGAAAAAAACGCGAATTTCCTCAAAAGATCGCAAAACACACGTGGTTTCCATCAAAAGATCGCGAAAAAACATCAGTTTCGTCAAACGATCGAAATAAAATGCAAATTCCATTAAAAGATCGCGAATGTCTCCCAGAAGATCGCGAAAAAACGCGAATTTACCCCCAGAAGATCATGGAAAAAAAAACTCGAATTTCCCCCAGAATATATCGAAAAACACACGAATTTCCTCAAAAGATCGCGAAAAATGTGAATTTCCTCGAAAGATCACAAAAAACACGCGAATTTCCTTGAAAGATCGCCAAAAACACGCAAATTTCCTCAAATAATCGCGAAAAACACGCCAGTTTCGTCAAAGGATCGCGTAAAACATGCAGTTTCCATCAAAAGATCGGGAAAAAACGTCAGTTTCATCAAACGATCGAAATAAAACACTAATTCCATTAAAATATCGCAAAAAAACACGAATTTTTCCCAAAAGATCCCGAAAAAAGACGCGAATTTCCCCTAGAAGATTGTGAAAAAAGACACGAATTTCCTCAAAAGATCGCAAAAAACATGCGAATTTCCTCAAAAGATCGTGAAAAACATGCAAAATTTCTCAAAAGATCGCAGAAAACTCGCGAATTTCCTCAAAAGATCGCTAAAAACACGCAGTTTCCGTCAAAAGATCGCGAGAAAAACGTCAGTTTCGTCAAACGATTCGAAATAAAACGAGAATTCCATTAAAAGATCGCGAAAAAACACTAATTTCTCCCAGAAGATTGCGAATTTCCCCCAGAAGGTCGCAAAAAACACGTGAATTTCGTCAAAGTTTCACCTTCAACGAAATCGATTACTATATGGTGTGAAGTCCTGATATATTCAAATGGACATTTTTTTAAAAACATTGCCGTGTTGTAGTAGCACATTGGATGCACCGCAATTCAGTCCGTTTCCTGAAAAATTAATCCACACAAGAGGCATTAGATGAAAACAAGTCTTGTAATCCATGCAATTCTTTTTATTTATACCAGCACAACATCGACACAAGAAAACAGAGAGGGTGGCCTTCGCTTATTCTACCAAATATTACATCTTTATCTGACAAAAGCGAGAGCAGATCTGATCTAATTTTTTCAGATTCATTATCGCCAACACATTAGATGTAACATGCCAATCGTTACATTTCTAGCCAGGCATGAACCGTCAAACTTTTTGACAGTTAGCAATAATCCAATATTGAGAATTTTTGAATAAGAAATGAAAGGATGCCATAATTTGGCGGAACATCAATTTTTGTGATTTTTAACTTACACCAGAGTTGGTTTTGGGAAAGTTAGGCATGTGTTATTATAATCTAACGAAAAGAGTTTATAGTGCATACTTTTGCAGCAGTCAACTTATGAAAACGGTGCCTGCATTTAACACAAGATACGAAGAAAGACATAACAACATATGTTACGGTCATCTGCAGTACATTAATATTCGAATCGAAACCGCATGAGAGTAACGTACATTTAATGTTACGAAGAAATATCTGGGAACATTTTAGCTAGGAAGAAATGATTGTTTTTCGAATTAAAGAATAAAAGATTTGAATACAGAAATTAATTCACATAGAGAAACTTTAAGATAGGAAAGTTAAATTTTAGAATAAAACACAAAATATATATGATTCTATATCATAGCTGTTCTAAAAGTATAAATTCAAAACTTGTTATATTTTTTCTTATATGTTGCGTTTAGCATTTTTTTTTTTTTTTACCTTTTAAAATTTTTTTAAAGATGTATCATGTATGTGATATACATAATAAGTGTTTGAGGTTTGACTAATCTCTGTTTATATGCCATCGGTCGCTGCATAAAAAAGTTGATTGTCTATTTTGTATTTAAACTTACGAAATCAGTAAGCAATATTTTGTGAATACTGTGCAATTCCAGCACTAACAATTAGATTCTAATAGAGTAAAATTTGTTTTTGTCTCCAAATTGGCCATTAAAAATTGGAGTGTGCATACCACATAACGATGCAGCACATAAAAACAACAACAAAAAAAAATTGCAAATCCTTAACATTTTTTGGACTCCTTGGATTTTTTCGGTACTCCTTGGATTTTTTCTTCCCAACTCTGTATGAACCCTGTTTCTAGAGACTCTCTTATGATACCTTCCAGGTGATTATTTGTGCGGAATATAATTTTGGATCCATTGAAATTCACTTTTATAGGTTCAGTTTGTGCTAATCTTGCTAACGCAGTGTGGGGTCTATTTATTCTCAGATCTGCTTCATGTTCTTTCATTCTGTCCCGAAATTTCCTCAGTGTCATACCTACAGTGGTGGCCAAAAGTGTGGACATTTTTTGAAAGTTTCATGTTTTTCAAATTTGTGTGCTTGTAGAATATATTACTTTTCACTTAAATACAAAAGTTTATATATCACATTGAAGGTAATTTAATGTGGAATTCAATAATAAAAACAGTGTTACAATATCTGTATTACAAAAAAAGTTAGGCAACTAATAGTAAGATCTATCATAGATTTTCATTTTTTTAAAGTGATACTTACACAATCAATACTTATCAGGATAACCCTTATTTTTTAAGACAGCTTCACAGCGTCTTTTCATCGAGTGAACGAGTGTTTGGAGTTCATCTTTCGTAATCACATGCTGCCAAGAATCCATTATAGCTTCAATAAGTTGTTTTTTATTGAATGGACCTTTTTTTCGTACAAGAATTTTCAAACGTCGCCACAAATTTTCAATTGGATTGAGATCAGTGCTGTTTCCTGGCCATGGTAATATATCTATGCCTTTATTTTTAAACTATCCTTTGCATACTTTTGCTGTGTGGCATGAAGCTGAATCCTGCTGAAAAATAAATAGTGCGTTGTTGGGGAAGAGATCCCTGATGAAAGGTATCAATTTTGGTTCCAGGACAGTTTCGATGTATTTTTTGGCATTCAGGATGCAATAAATCACTTGAATTCGGCCCACACCATCTGCAGACATACATGCCCAAATCATGACATTTGTTGGTTTTTTTGTAGTTGCTTCAATGCAATCAGGATGAAGTGTTCTCCTACTCTACGTCTCACGTATTTTCTACCATCGCTACCAAAGAGCGATATTTTACTCTCATCGCTCCAGATTACTTGCTTCCATTGATTTTCTGACCATTTAATGTGTTATTTTGCCCACTTAACTCGTTTTTGCGTTACTTTTGATTTAAATATGGTTTTTTCCTTGGAATTCTAGCTTGTAGTCCAAATCCTGATAACCTTCTTCTTATTGTTCTTGAACTTACTGCAATACCCGCTGCATTCATTTCACATCTAATGGCATCTGATGAAATTTTTCTATCTTGAAGGCATAGCCGTTTAATGTTTCTATCGGCAGTAGCACTTGTGCATTTTTTTGGCCTGATTTAGCCTTATTTTCCAATGATTTCGTTTTTTCATAACGTAAACAGAACTTTCGTACACCAGAACAAGTCACTGAACCACCAACCTGTCTTGCAATTTCAGCATAAGAGAGTCCATTTTCTCTCAATATGACAATTCAGCTTCTTTTTGTAGATGTCCAATTAGTTCTACTTGTTGATGACATTGTTTAAAATTAGTTTAATTAAAAAAAAGGACTTTAAATATTCAAAAACAGCAATACTCTATTTAATTGTAATAGTATGCATCATTCCGCAAAATATTTCCACAACAATAACTCTTTTACCATCCAAATAACATAAACTATAGTTACAGACATTTGAATTGTCCTCAGAACAGTGTTTGTGATTGGCTAGTACGCTTTTATTACAAAACACGTCCTTATTCAAAACGATTTGTGTTTGTTTGTTCTACTAAAATGACAATAACTTTTTTTGTAATACAGATATTGTAATACTGGTTTTAATAGGACTTCCCTCAAAGGGATTAGTCTGAGTGATATTGCTGAGAACATACGATTAACAATTACAATACAAAGAAAAACAGCAAATTAAATGATAGAATTAAAAAATATCATATATAAATTCATATACACTGTTAAAAAAATAGAAAAGAAGTACCGTTCATCAGATGTGTTGTCATAATTTTTTTTAACATGTGGCAAAGAATCTCATTTTCTTAAACGCGTATTGCGCAAAACTTGAAAAAAAAAAACGCTGGATCTTTTAAAACGCCAAGCTTTTTAAAGTTTTGTAATGGACCCTATTCCTACTGACGTCAGAGTCACGTGCTTTGGGGAAACATTGCCGACATTGTAGTCCTTAATTATGCAACGACTCGTTTGCAACTCAAGCCTGGATGCCATAGAGCAACAACGGACCAGATTTTCGTGATGTTGAGTCACGTGCTTTGGTTAAACATTTCAGAAATCGTAGCCTCGAACCCAAACGGAAAATAGGGTCCATTGGATTTGCAGCCAATAGATTATTCTATCAAGCGTGGCTTAACGCAAATTTAATTTCATTGTTGCACCTTTTTTCGTGTGTGAATTTAAAATTTTTCTTCCTTGATTATATATCTATTATTTGTATGACTGTTTATAGAAACTCTTACATTTCAAAGCACATTGATAGCATGCTTTGCTACAAACCAGATTGCAAAACTATAGTCTAAATTACTATTAAAGTATACAAAAAATCTTTCGATGACTTCTGTAAAATAACTTTTACATTAAATCTCCATATCGGAAAAATTATATATATTACAAAAGCTTAACAGATACTTCTTGATTATTCTCTAGGAGGCTCTGCCCCCTGCGCCTTTACTGCACCAATCCGCAGACTTTTCTTTTGCCTGTCTGTCTGTCTCTCCACAATCTGTCTGTTTCCCTATCCGTTCTTCTGCCCGTCTCTTTAACCGATTGTCTATCTCTCTACACGTCTCTATATTTCTCTACAGGTCTCGCTACCTGCCAATCTATTTCTCTAACCGTCTGTCTATCCGTCTAACTACTTGTATGTCTAGCCGTGTCTCTATCCACTTCGCTACCCATTTGTCTATCTGTCTCACAACTTGTCTATCTGTTTCTCTACCCGTCTGTCTATACGCCTCTCTACCCATCTTCTTACCCATCTCCGTACCTATCTACTGTCTCTCTACTCGTCTGTATACCCGTCTCACTATCCGTCTGTTTTTGTATCCGACTCTTTACCCGTCTCGCTACCAATCTCATTACCCGTCAGTCAACTCGTCTCTGTACTCATCTCTCTACTCGTCTCTTTATCTACCACGCTACGCGTCTCGCAACCTTTCTCGCTACATTCCTGTCTACCGGTGTTGCTACACGTCTCGTGACCCATCTCGCTACCCCTCTGTCAACCCTCTTTTTACCTTTCTCTCTAGTCGTCTGTCTATTCGTTTCGCTACCCGTCAGCCTACCTATGTCGCTACTCGTCTGTCTACCCGTCTCACTACCCGTCTGTCTACCCGTCTGTATACTCGTCTTTCTACCTCTCGCCACCTCTTCCCAATATTTAAACAATTCATTTAATATACAGAAGCCGTTTATCAGTTATTAAATGCAAACAGAAGTAATTTATCTAATAAGTGTAATCAGATGCAATTTTTTTTTAAAATACATACATAAACCTGAATAATAATTCATCAGTTTTGTGTTCATCGTTGTTTATATCATTTGACTGTAAATCTCAACTTTTTAAACCTGAATTGTCTCAAGCTTTTTAAAAAAAAACACAAGGTCTGTATAACTGCAAAGTACCCTGAAGGCTATATTAGCTACATGTTATTAAGTTAAGTGAAAGTTTCGTTATCGCGTTTGCAGCCAATTGCTTATGTCAGAAAGCGTGGCTTAACGTCATTTTAAATTCATTACTGTAACTTTTTTTTTTCGGGGGGGGGGGGGGTAGGGTTTCAAATATATACATTTGAATTAAAACTTTTACCTCCATGCCATTAGTGTTGTTTGTATTATTAACTAATACCTTGTAGACCGAGCTTCATTTGAAACATTAAAACTGTAAAAGATTTCTTCTACAGTTTTTTTTTTAGGAGAAACTTTCGAAATTGGGTCCAAAGCCAATCGGAGTATTTAATATCATTAATGTAACTCTTATAGAGTTAAAACAATATTGTTGCTAGCTTTACTCTTGTTTGAGACCAGCCTTGCCTGTGTATCTGAATGGGGAAAAGTTTCGTATCCTATGTCGGTTGGCGGAAAAAAAATTTAAATGGTGCCAAAATGTAGTTTTAGCATCTTACAAAATTTTTCAATAGAGCGGTAAAACATGTTTTTCAAATATTTACAAACATACGTTTATTAAAGCACGTTTTTGCGCCATCTTAAAAATTTAAGCACGATGCTAAAATGAAATTTTATCGCCATATTCGATATTTTAATAAGTAATGAAAATACATAAACAAACTTATTTAACAAACCTAACAGGCATTTTTGTGATAAATAATTGTTATTGTCAGGGGGGGGGGGGTTAATTGTAAACAATTAATAAACGGCTAGTAAATAATAAATAGCATTTAAAATCTAAAAATGTAGAAGTGGTCCGTATAAAAACTAAACGCTTGATATATGTCAATCTTTTTTTATTTTTTAATATTTCCGAAGGCACAGATAAAAAGGTAAAAATCTCTTTTCCAAATGCAAAACAGAAAATATACAAAATAGAAAAATATCCGCAAAAAAATATATTTACATAATACTACATCTGCAAAAAAATAAGATTTAGAAAAAATAAGCTAAAACAATCACATCGAAAAACTTATCACCATAAAAGAACTCGCCAAATCTTAAGGTACGGGAGATGGATTTTTCCCTCTGAATGCAGAATATTAGTTTTTTTTTGTTTTTTTGTACGATGGGTGATTATAATATAATTGTTCCATTTCACATACAACATACCGTTTGATATATTGGTACTTTTATGTTATCCTGGCGCAGTTGATAAATCGCCAAATATTGTTCCTATAGCATTTTCATATTGAATACATTTCATTTAAATATAAACCTTTCACTCATTTAATTTAAAATGCTAAAAAGAGAAAAAAAGAAATGATGCCATAAATCGAAACCTTTTATTTAAACACCAAAGAATTTTATTTTTTTAATTTACACACGCGAAATAAAAAAAAGCTGCTATTGCTGAGATTTGCGCCAATTCTCTAATACCAAGTCTACTAAGTTATTGCGGGGTTTTTCTTTCAAACAGAAAAAAATCCAGATTAATTTTCGATTTCTACTAAATTGAAATATATTTTATTGTGCTGAATATTAGTGCGTTTATATTTTTTTTGCTCCTTGTACTCCATGAACTTTTCAATTCCGATTGTCTACGAAAATCTCGCGCCGGTGAAAATGACGTACCACAAAATTTCGTGACGTATGTACTTTAATTGTGCTTTTTTATCTATTTTTTTAATATAATTTCCAAACGGTTTAGCATTTATTCTTGGTAATAAATAGACGTCGTTGTCACCTTTATAGGTACCTGCTGTAAAAATTTGAACGAAATCCGTTAAATATTTTTTGAGTTATGCTTGACGAAAGGTTTTAATATCCATCGTAGCTATATATGGGGCAAAGTAATACTGCGCTGTGTGTGAGTCTTCGTTGCACTCAGACAATTATTAAATTTTAAATTAAATTACCCTCAATTTGATATATAAACGTTTGTATTTAAGTGAAAATTAATATATTCTACAAGCACACAAAGTTGAAAAACATGAAACTTTCAAAAAATGTCCAAACTTTTGGCCACCACTGTACGTACATAAAATCTTTGTTATCTTTCTCGAATGGTATAATATATACCCCTGATTTATTGATAGCCTGGATTGGGTCATTTTTTCTGTTTAACAAAACCCGCAACTTTGGGGGAGGGACTGAGATTAATGTAATGCCAAACTTAAAGAGAGAATGTCTCATACTTTCTAAAAACCTTGGGATGTAGTTAACTTTACAAAACTTCAAACTTTTAATTGTACCTGTATTTCGTTTTTCTTCATCTTTCACTTAAAATTTTTTATGATTTTTTCAATGAAACGGGATGGAACTGAATTCTCGGCTGCTATTTTCCTAATTACACCTAATTCTTCATTAAGGAAAAGGCATGAATATACTTCAAACGCTCTTTTTACATAAAAATTGAAAGGTGCTAATTTGTAACTAATGGGTGAACTGCAATTAATACGCACCTTCAAGCAATATATTTACATTTAGTTGTATCTCTATGAATTTTAGTGCGTAAACCGTTCTGAAAATATTCTAAAGCAGCGTTTCTTAAACTGTGGTCCGCGGACCCCCGGTGGTCCGTGAGCTTATAGCCGGGGGTCCTCAAGCCCAGTGTTGAATTCCGACATTTTTCTTTGGAAGGAATTTCTGTAGCTGCAGCTGGGAAGGGAGATGGGCGTTGCATGATTACAACTATTAGTCAAGACCCATTAATAAATACCGAAATATTTCTGGGAGAGTGATTTCAATGCTCAGAAGGGGATTACCCCTATCTACAAGAGCCACACTCTTAATTCATCTCTGCATAAACCAAACATTTTTACGGAATGGAACAATGAAACAATATATGCATCTTAATAGACTACCGTCTACCTAAAATCGCTTTTAATAAGCATACTGTTTCGTGTTGTCATAGTAGCATTCACGTGATCATACGTCAATTTATTAAGAAAGACGACAGCAAAGTTCGTTTTGAATAAAATTTTCCACTAAAAAAAATGGTAAAAGTTCATATACGGAATATTTTTCATTACTTCTGGCACTAATTTAAAAAAAAAAAGGAGAAACCTTCATTTTTAAATTTCCGAAAGAAAAGTCGACGAGGCTATGAACTTGTAAATTCCATCATTTAAAGTCCACATCTCATTGTTATCCACAGTTTTAAAATCTAAGAAAAGTACAGTTTTTCCAAAACTGGAAAATACTTTCAGATTAGAACACACTTCACAAAATTCACAAACTTTTACTTTTTCTAAATGTGCAAGAATTTTTATTTTTGAAAAATGAGAATTCATGTGTGAGAAATGAAATTTAATTCATTTTTAAGATGTAATGGAAATCGGTTCGTATTTTTTCAAAATATTTACCTGTTCTTTTAGGCCTGCTTCTCAGATTAGCATTTCTTTTGCTAATACTGGGAATGTAGTGCACATTCGTTAGTATTCTGCTAGATGAAAACGGTAGTGAGTGAATTCCAGCTAGCCAATATCATTTTTAAATGCACTGCTTGTATTTTTGTCCCACTTGTTACATACTTATACTTTTTTATTCAATATATGAATGAGAGTTTAAAAAGGATAACTGTATTAAAACCCTCAACAGCCTGTTTGTGTTATTTTTTCACGATGTACTCTCAAATGAGTGTGTGAAACCAACAACACTCAGTAGACATTTACTAACTAAACACAAGCCAACTGACTTTTTTAAAAGCAGGTTAAAAGAACTGAAAGCAAGTCAGAAATATTATTTTAAAAATCCTCAACTTGTTCCAATATTGAAAAGGGCATTTTTGCCTCGTATCAGCCTCCATCCTTTTTGCCTCTGATGGTAGCAAAGTCTGCAAAACATCATGCGATTGCAGAGAAGTGAACTGTACCTGATGCTAAAGCAATGGTCAAAGCAATTTCTCTTACTGTTAAGGATACTGTTAAGGACAGAATCAGAGACTTGTGTAAAAATATTGAGGATCAATTGATAGATCACGTAAAAATCAGTCCTTATTTCGCATGCATGAGAGTTTAGATGTACATTTGCTAGTTTTCGTTCATTATGAATGTGGTGGTAAGATATGTGAAGATTTTAATAATTTCCAACTCACACAACACACGCAAAATTATTCACTTGTTGAGACAATTTCATACAAAACAGAAGACATAAAATGGCCAAAATGTGTCTGAAAGAGTACCGCTGTGCTCGAGCTTTGATTGGAACTGTTAATGGCTTGATCAGCCTGGTTAAAGATAAATCACTACATGTAGTTTGGACACACTGTTGTATTCACCTTTAATTCCCAGTTCCCAGATAAATGCCTGAAGATTTGAATGCTACATTCAACGAAGTTGTCTCAGTAATAAATTATATCAAGGCTCGTCTATTGTTAAAGACATTTTAAAATTTTGTGCGAAAAAATTGAGAGTCAACACAAACAGCTAATTTTGCATACTGAAATTATGTGGCTGCCACGAGGAAAAGTTTTAAATCTCATTTTATTACTGAGTGATGAAGTAAGACTGTTTTTAATGGATTTCAATTTCCATTTGAAAGGTTGATTTAAGGATTTCTTCTGGCTTATCAAGGTAGCGCACTTAACACATGCTTTTAGTTTTCTGAATGAGCTGAATTTAAACTTATAAGAAACATCAGTACCACATTTTCAAAGTCCAGGACAAAGTAGAAGCAAACAAAAAAATTTCTGAGCAAATCGATTTGCAAATAATATTTCTGAATCATTACCAACATTATTCAATTTCTTACGAATCTCTGGCGATACTATTTACCCTGATATTATTGAAAATGTTGTTGTGCACCTGCAGCACTTGGAATAAACGTTAAGAGTTCATTCTCCCCCTTCGAAGTCAGAAAATCAGTGGATGAAGGATCCATTTCATTTCTAAGAAATTAGTGAAATCAAAACCTTAACATTCTTAAAGCAAGAAAAATCTTGCGTAATTATCATATGATGGTTCTATCAAAATTGCTTTCCAAGTAAATAGTCTTTCTAATTTTTGGTTGTGCGTGTAAAATACGTATGCAGAAATAGATAAAAAAACTATCAAACAATTATTTTCCTTCTGCTCCACATATTTGTGTCAAAAACTTTCTCCAGCCTTATGCACATGGAAAACAAATGCAGAATTCAACTGAATGAACTAGACTTATGGATACATGTTTAAAACAATAAACAACACAATGCACATCTAGTAGCAAAAAAGCAGCAGCATCTTTTTCATAGGAAATAGGTAGCATGTACCTTGTTAAAATGTATGTTCCTTATAAATGAAGCTGATTTTTTCAAACAACTAAACACAGAATATGTGTAATTGAAAATAAATAAGGTGCATACATTAAAATACGTAATTTCTTATTTTATATTAAGAAAAAAATGTCGGGGGTCCCCGAAATGCATATCACATCAAAGGGAGTCCGCGAGATCGCAGACTTTAAGAAACGCTGTTCTAAAGTATGATTTATTAGAAATTGTTACGTCTATAAACTTGAAATTTGACATGATTATTATTTTAAAACTTAAGTACACCCTCTTGATCACTTTCTAAAATTTTCGCAATTTAAAAATGTACAGGAATAAAAAACATGCTAAATTGGATTTTCTTTTATACTGTTAGGGATAGAAATTTAAATTTGGAAATATTACTTTTAGATATAAATAATAGCTAAGATCGGTTCTAAAAAATTCAAAGTTTAAAAGTCTGAAATGAGCGGAAATCTTTCTAAAAGCGTCCTATATTGTGATTTATTTGAAATTGTAAGAGATAGAAACATGATGTTTGACATGACTGTTACATTTAAAATGTAAATGTTCACACAGGACAGTTTTTTTAGTAACATCAAATTTAAAAGAGTTAAATGAGCTGAAAATTTCTAAAATTAAAATTACTTTGGAACAACTGTACCGATTTCAGTTTTTTTAGGATAACAAAAGTTACAGACTCTGCTTAAAGCCCGCCTATCTTTATTTCTGTATAACTCTCCTAAAAGGGGTGAAACCATGACAAACATTCTAAAATTACGTTATCTTTGAGTATGTTTGAGGATAGAAACATGAAAGTTGACGCGTTGGTTATCTTTAAGAGATAAATGCTTGGTAAGAGGAGTTATAAAACCATCAAAATCTATCAGTGTAAAATAAATCGAAAATCTTCTAAAAATGGTCTAAATTACGTTTTATTTTGAAATCTTTGTGGTAGAACCATAAAATTCGAGATGACAATTATTTCATAAAGCGTACATGTTCGCTCGAAACAATTTCTAAAATTCCGAATTTTAAAAGAAGGTAAATGAGCTGAAGACGTTCTATAACCGATTACTTTAGAACTAGTGAGCTTATTTCAAAATTTCTCCCAGGATAATAATGATGGCAATTTTTGCTTTAAAATAGGCTCGATTTTATCTCTTTTAAGGGGGGGGACAAAAGTGAAAAAGTCCTAAAATTGGATTTCTTTCTGTTAATTCTAGAAATAGGAAATTTTATATGGTGGTTATTTTTAAGACGTAAATGCTCTCTAAGAACGTTCTTAAAAGATTCGATATTTAGGATGAAACGATTAGAAAATGCTGTATAAACATGATATTTTACCATGATTTTCTGAAACTGTCAGCGTCTTCTGTTAGGAAACGTTAAATCTGGTAAAGTGATAACTTCTAATACACAGATGCTCACGAACAATATGTTATATATATATATATATATATATATATATATATCATTTAGAAAAGGTTTGTCATGTCAGTGTAAGATACAACTTTTAAACTGATCAATAAGATATAACGCATGTTACAAAGTAACTGCTATAATTAATGAAAATGATAGTAAGAAAGAAATGTGAATGCCAGATAGGTAAGTAGTGCCAAGGTGCCAAGTAGTACGTAATATTTAGCATTTCGTTGCACAAAACTAACGATTATATATATATATATAATTATAATATCTTTGAATTTCAAAAAACATTAATCAAGCTCTCGTAATATTCTAACTAAATCTCTAAAGAGATAATTAGTAATAGAGTGTAGACAGAATGCCACAAAGTTAATAAATTAACAAGTGTAAACATAATATTACCATAGCATTTTCTATTTAAGAAAGAGTGCGTATGAAAAAGTCTTTCAAATATTATATTTTAAAAGTTTTTTCCCAGTCAAATACCAGTCGATATTTCCGATGCAAACTCCAAACAAACAATCCGTAATAAACTGTGTAATGTAAATCAGTTTGAAATTATCGCCATATTCCCCACGGCAAGAAAAAATTTGTATGTACCTATGAAGTATCATACAAATAGTATATCCCTATGCTCATCTCATATTCAGTACATAAAATAACATAGTAAATAAAGTACACATCCCCTCCCCTGTGATAATGCAACCGAATGAGCTCCTATTCGCATGTGCATTGCATCTGCCCAAAAGCACCGTAGAAATTCAATGTTAAAAAAGTTTTAAAATGTTTAAATTAAAAGTTTTAAAATGTCCTCTTTAATCAATGTTCGTTACAAATCCATTTCTTCTAAAACGCATCCATTATTTTAAGCTACTCAATTTTTATGTAAAAATGAAGAACTTTTTTACAGTAATAAATCAATCTGCAGATGAAGGAGATTTTTAATGTTTTCAAGTGTAATTTATTTGTATGGTTTCTTCGGTTCCTTTACATAATCAGGATGATTATCCCTTTTCCATCACAATCGGGGATATTTTCCCTCTTATACAGTTGACAAATGGATCGTTAAAACAATATAAAAAATGCAATTCCTAGCATATTCTGATATCTGCTGGAGCATATACATCAACGAATTCAACATATCAATTTTATGTTCAACATAAACTGAAAATAGTTTTTTTTTTTTTTTTTTTTTTTTTTTTTGACAGATTTTTGTTTAGCTCCAAAATGCTCCATCTTATGGATAATCTGATCTTAGGATTTATCACTGTTTATATTACTATTATTATTATTCACTTTTTATGATGGTTAGGGAAATCTATTTTCAATTGTGGCAACTTTCCCAGGGGCTATTTTTATTATTGAAGCAAACTGCTGGTTATTGATAAGATAGAATTAAAAATGTTTCATGGTTGAAAATTATTTAAAAATTCATTAAATTAAGCGGCAGTTTTCAAATAAATTTGAATCGAAAGCTAATTTTATTTTCTAATTGATGATGTAAGAATTACGATTGTAATATGTAGTAAAAAATTGAAATTGGTAGTATTTAGAAGTAATGTAAGCGCGATGGAAGCTAAAGCGATAGCGCCGTTTGTTGTCACAACCGTTATACATTTCTAAAAACTACCACTGTGTTTTTGCTGGAGTCCAAAAGTAGACTACTGTTTTTTCACATCGAAAGAGAAATTCACTGTGAAAGAGATAGGACTTTGCGCTAATAAGGAACTGTTAAATGAACTCATAATAAACCTACCAAAATAATTCCTAAGAAATATTAGTCCTACATTGTTTATTCTAGCTAAAAATACAATAATTATTTCAAGTATTTTTTTCTACCATAACACTATTTTTAATAATTTTTAATTTCCTGAAATCCTTTACTTTTGTGTGTATTTTATTAAAAAAGGGATTTTTCTAACCTATAATTTTAAAAAAAAGTAATTAGTAACATGTAATCAAGGTATGTAATCAAGATGAAGCAATCAATGGCGGCTCCAATTCTAATCTTTATTATTAAGAATGGAAAAATCAGCTAAAATTACGTCATGTTGACACAATCATATACATTTTTCTCTTTAGTTTTATCAATGTTAAAATGCATTTCAAGCTACGCATAACGTCATTTTCACCGAAGCAAGATTATCACACGTACTTCATATACGTTACTTTAATGCTCAAGCACCATGTATACAGAAAAAAAATATTTTGTATTTAATTGTAATGAAAAATGGCATCAGCAAAGTTATAATGCATAATGATACAATAAACCCAATGGAAAATATTCCCTTGACGTTACAATAAATAGGATTTTTTTTCGCTTATTAAACACGCGGATAAATACTTTTACCGATATTTAACTTTCAAATTTAAAAAATTCAACCTAAAAGCCACGTGCTTTTAATATTTATTATTTCTCTTTCATCCTCGTAACCACGGAGTTCAGAGAATAATCTCTATGCAACGCAACAGTGGGCGTTATCTGATTATGACGTCATTAGCAGAAGTAAAAGTTTAATTGAA
This sequence comes from Maratus michaelseni, assembly GCA_963931845.1. Lineage (NCBI taxonomy): Eukaryota > Metazoa > Arthropoda > Arachnida > Araneae > Salticidae > Maratus > Maratus michaelseni. The sequence continues at coordinate 70,747,452 of OZ007596.1, forward strand.
AAATACAGCTAATTAATTAAATTTTCGAACAAACGAATGCACGATAACAAATCTGTGTCCAAATATCTTTCATTTAAAAAAAGAATGAGGTAATTTGATGCAGTAGTTTGTTCTCCCGAATTGTCGAAAGAAAAAGCTTAGCGTTTTAAATATATATATTGGAAATGAAAAAAACACGTGTAGATATTAATCTTCAGCCTGGATGTATCCACACGTGTTTTAAAAATAATGCAATATTTCATTTCATATATGTGAATAACCAAATTATATATATATATATATATATATATATTTACTACCAAAGCGATTTAAAAATTTCTTTTACTATACGATAGCTGAAACAGAGTTCCCAATTGTATCTGTTTTCTGGAAAAGAGTGGTTCTGCAATTGGGAGGATAGAAGATTTTCTCATTAATTCAAGTCTCATGTTCACATAATGCATTACAAGAGTGAAGTTTCCTCAAAATGTAACTTATTTAGTAATATTTAACTATATTATTTTCGCTTATGAATATAGGCACAGAAAAAACTCTCAGTTGAAAAAAAAAATGTGCTTTATCCAATATGTTTATTTATCGTAATTTAATAAAGAAAATGAAATGAAATAAGCGATATTTACCTGAAACAATTTCTGAATATTCCAAAGATGAATATGCTAAACTATTTCCTCTGTCGTGTTTTATAGGCTTCAAAATTTGCGTAATATGGAGTACCTTTTAGTATTCTAATTTACGAAAATCATGCAGCAGATGTAAATTTACTATACATCTGTCAAATATATTTCATAAATGAGCAAAGTAAAAAGATTTGACAAATCTATCTACATTGAAATAAATAGCTTGATTATTATTTTTTCTATTCTTGATACGTCTGAAACATAACTATTTCTTAATATGATTGACAATATTCACCTGTTTCAAAGTGAATAATATCTTTTGGTTATTCGTAAGTTTTAATTTTTTTTTCCTCTGAAATAGAGAATCTTGATATATATTTTTTTTTTAATGGAAAGATAAACCATACGTCCCGCATAAATTTTAAAACACGTTCCAACTATTCTAGAATACTGTAAAAAAACTTCACTGCTTAATAAGGTAATCGAATATATATAAATAAGCAATTTTGAAAATGCATAACAGAGTTGAATTCTCAAATCCAAAGGGGGTTAATTTCAGACAGATTTTTAAATTTATTTCTGTTCGGAAATATATAAATCCTGCCTGAAATTGGCAGGTGTTCTTTTTAAAATCTATCTAATCGAAAGACGTTTTCCATTTTTTTGGTGAACGCGAAAGACCGTTCAGAAAATACTTTTAAAGCCGGCGTTTTGAACTAAATTTCCAAACGTGACAACTCTAGAAATGAGAAAAAACGGTTGTCACGTGATCAGAAACGCTTATGAATCGATAAGTAACTTAATTATTAAAAATTGAATGGTTCATTTGTATTCCAAATTGCTTCAACAGTCAGCCATGGATATTTTATGCCGTTACGTTGAAAAATGAGTTAGAAAATGTGTCAGAAAGTTTCGCGTTGCAGATCGCCTTCTTAAAAAGTTGCTCTATTCACGCGTAAAAACGAGAATTCTAAAGTTAAACCCACAGAAGAAATATTTACCTGAAAAAAAAAAAGAAAAAATCACAAATATTGAAAAAGTTCAAGCGCACAACATTAGATATCTTATGAAACAAAAGAAAAGTCTAAAATATTAAAATACAAAATCCATAGAGAATTCTCCGATAGTTTTAATTTTAGCGCTCGATTTTGGTGTGGGCTCTTGAAGACGTGATAAAGATAGTGTCATTTATTAGTGTAAAATTAGAAAAAAGAAGTTGCTACATTAGTAAAATATGTGAATTTTCACTGTTGTTTCTCTCGCTCTAATATTTCACATAAAAATGAACTCGTTTTATGAACTTTTTTTCAACGCTTTTTCTATCATTTTTTATTGCACGTTACAAATCTATCCAAAAGTATTGTATACACACACAATAATAGCGGTCAAGGAAATTATAACCCAGTGTATTGTCATTTTTTAATTTTCTTATTTTTCTCTTTTTAGAGACAGGGAAAGTACTTTTTAAATGGAAAACATATTTTTATGAAAAACTCTAATGGCATGCTGAATGTAGAAGGTTCCTCAATTTTAACGTGCATTCACTTTTTTAGTTAAATCAGAACAGAAATTAATCCGTCAGTAAATAACTAATATTTTGAATGTTTTATTTGATTTAAGAAATTTAATCTAGTTTTATATTTAAAATATAGTATTATAAAAAGGAAAAATATTTTGGAAAATGTATTTTAAATTGCTCTTTATAAGACGTGAATAAATCCTCATCAGGTAAAATAGTAGAGGCATTTCATTTCAGTAAAAGAGCAAAGAAAATTGAGGGGGAAATGACTATTATACACAAAAAAATGTACTCATTTCCTATTTTTATTAAATATGGAGAGAGAGAAAAAATGTCTTAAAAATATATTTATTAATAATATCCCTTCGGCACATAAATGATATCTGCTAAAGTGCGTTTTTTAAATATCTCTTAGAAGATATTAGTAATACTCATAGCTTTTTGATAATGTTTTTATTTCAGATGTAAATATTGTTATTTTTTTTTAATTCAGTAGTACACATTTATTTTTTGAAATTTCTACCATATGGAAGACTACTAAGCATAAAGGCATATACCACTACGGAAAACAAGTTCAAAGGAGGAAATTTAATTAAATATGCTATTGCAAAATGCTGAAGCTCAACATTTAAAAAATAAAAAAAAGCCGAAAGAAAATGCTTTCTGTTTAATGTACAATTAACATATAAGGGGAAAAAAACATGCTGCAGTTAACAGTTTAAAAATACATAAGAGTAAACCAGCATTCATATATTTAAAAAAGAAATAAATAAAGAAGTTTTCAGTTTTTCTTTTCTGTTCTTTTCATTTAAAGCTATTCATAATATACAAAGAGAGAAACGGGTATTTCATTTAAATAAGAAACTCGTGTTTTCGAAATACTTTTTAAACAGCGTAAACGCGCTTAATTTTCCCTTACCGGGTTACTTAAAAAATCCCTTTTCTGAAAGCAAGTTCAGAAAGAGAAGATAATCCTGTAGACACATCCCACAACGCGCGTTTTGACAGGAGCTCTACGAAGAAAAGAGGAGTTGAAATCGTCGAGGCACTTTCGGGCGGTTTGGATATTTTGAATGACCGGCATAGATCTTCTCTGAGGTTGAATCCCAATTTCAGAAATTAACGCCCACAGTCGATAAGATATTCGAATTCTGTTGGGCAGCAGCGTTTATGATCTATTGATATCTTCACGCCACGTAGTTTGCTAAAATATAATTCCGCTATAAAATGCAAAACACGTTTGGATTTCTTTTTTCAACATTTACTGTCTATATATGGAGACTTAAAATATATTTCGCAGTCCTGTATCTCTCTCACGACCAAAGCGCCTGAAACGCCCGGTCATCTCAGAGGAATAATCTACATATTGAAGGTCTATGGAACAGACTCTTTGTTGTTTCCTGTTAGTTATTGTTATGGAATGTATATCCTGGAAAAAGTGGATCTTAAATTGCTTTCGAAATATTCAAAGCCATTTTGTTGATGAAAAATAAGATTAAGCATTTTAAAATGTAATAGCGTACTGCAGATAATAGATCATAGATGCATTTTTTAAAAATATGTTCAGAATGATTTCTTCCTTGCATTGCATTTATTTTATAGGCCATGCATTTAACCCCCCCCCCAAAAAAAAAAAAAAAAAAAAAAAAAAAGAGAGAGAGGGAGAGATAATTTCTATTTTTCAAATACGGTTCGCCTTTTCAAATTCTAAAGGAAACATTCTTTAACAACTTTTCAGACAAATCACTAATACATAACTGGATTGACAGCACCTTTTCAACATCTCTAATTTCATGTTATAATGGCAATGTTAAAGAATGATTGTATATCAGAATATTTAGAAAATCACAAAATTTAAATATATTTCACTACAAAGTGGTACTTAATAGGTTTTACATTCATATTGTAAAGGTATTTTCATTTATCTGGGTAACATGGAACAATAGATGTTTACATTTTTATTCTGAAGCTCTCTCCGGAATTTTGTCCCTTGCCACAAAGGTATTATTCAGTCCGTATTTTCCTCTTTTTCCCCACTCAGGGGAAATGCTAATTCTTTTCTACGCTTTTTACCTCCTTTTTCTAAGATTGATGATTTCTTCTTTGACATTAATCCAAAGAAGAGGGGGTATGAAATTTTTCAACTAAACTTCGGACGTTTTGGTTCTGTGAAGAACCCGAAGAATTTCAGCCAAGGTAATGAAAGAGGTATATGATCTACAGATTTTTATACACACCACATAATAGACTAAAATTTAATTCAGTTAGGAAGCTTATAACACAACTAACCACATCTGAAAATTCACTTCCAGTGATTATCGTTTATACACAATACTGTAACCGAATTCTTCTTTTTGTCCCAATTAATAAAGAAAATAAATGCTATGCATTCCATATTCTACATTAAGCATCTTGTAGTGCACGCCAGCAATTCGAATAAATTTGATTAGGTTAAAAGGAGTAAGACACCTATAAAATACACCACAAACGACTGTTCCCTATAGGCCATGATGTGATGTAATTATTTTGTGTGTCTCTGCAAATAAATGTTAAATGCTATGAACTCCAAATTCTATAGAATGAATATTTTACTGCACCACAATAAGGTATATCAACATCAGTATGTTTCAAATAGTGTAACTTTGTTTCTAAATACATTGCAAACGATTTATTGGCGTAAACCATAATGCAAAATAATCCTTTTGCGCATCCCTGTAAATGAATTATAAATGCTAAACATTTCGTTTTCAAAAGAGATTATCACATGGTAAAAAACACTAACACAGACCAATATCATTGTAATCCAAGAATATTTATGAGAGTTAGAGCACAGAGAGCTGGGAAGGCAAACGTACAGACAGATGGACAGACGGACGACCAGACAAACCAAATTCATTTAAACACTTCTCAACTATCTTGGAAATTTTTTAAAATGAGATATTTACGAGTTCCTTTACACAATGATTACAGTCCAATTTTAAAAACTTGCAATAGTTTTGAAATATTATGTCAGATAAGGTTACAAATGGATATAAAATTATATTTAAATTTCGCGTTGTTGCAAAGATATTGATATAGGAAAAAATTAAAACAGGGTTTTCTAATCTATGATTCACGTATCGGTTCTGGTACGTCATCTTTTCACCAGCGGTACGCGAAAGAAATGCGGGAAATTTGCAATAAGAAGCCAAGTGGAGTTACCTTGATTCCTGAAAAACCATGTGAAAAGGGTTGTTGACCTACCTTGCTTTTCCTTAGGCTTGATTTCCTTATAACACATATTTCGTATTCGTAGCATCCGTCATGGCTTGTAAAAACTTTTTCAACCCTCACGTGTTCCAGTTTCCCAATTCTGATGACAAAACCGAGGATGAGATTATGATTTTTTTTAAACAGAAAACGCTAAAATGATTTCCTATTTTATAAACTCTCGTGTTCACTACATAAAACTTGTAAAAAAACTGATTATATGTACCAAATGTACATTTTCTTTCACCCAAAACCATAGGATATGCAATAATAATGTAAATGATCAATTTTCCGATTGATTTATATAATGTATTATTCAGAATATAAGGAAATATAAATTTTATGATCATAAGCAAAGAAAAAATGCTAGAAAACACTTCTTAATAGGAATACTATATGCAAAGAAGTTATATTCAAAATTAAAATGTTGAAAGTAAATTTAAAAGCCTTGTAGCTGAAAACTCCATTTTGCACTTGCCTTGTTATTACAGAGGGACTCTCAATTATTCTAAAGCTGAAAACATAACCATTTTTTTCTTATGCTCCATTGTCTGAGAACTAACCATTAGAATATCATTTTTTTCCAGCGGTTGGTACAGGATTGTCCCAGGCTACTACTGCTTAACATCTTTTTTAACGTATGGTGTGTTAAAGAATAAAGAAAAAACACAACGGTATGTGTGTAATTATTGAACCAACAAAACAAATTAAACAAAACATTCTGTGAACAAGCTCTGAATAATTATAGACTGTGCAAAGATAATATCCTACTAAAAAGTTAACAGAAACATATTATCCTTTTGAAAACGTTTACACTTACCATGAGAAAATGTAGGGGAAAATTTAACAAGATGTGATTAACAGCTAAAAGCATTGAATGAAAATCTATCTTCTTGCACCTTAAAGATCAAAGAAAGAAAATACACCTCGCTTGTCTCACTGGATATCAAAGGCGTGTTCGATAATGTCGACTGGGGAGACTTCCTACAACAACTCTGTCTCTTAAACTGCCCAGGCAACATCGCTGGAATCTGTCACAACTATCTATCGAATAGAAGCATCTTAGTCAACTGGAGGGCAGCAACAACCAGCCACAACCAACAGAAGGGATGCTTACAAGGCTCATATCTTGGGCCAATCATCTGGTTCCTCATAGCAAACCTAATTGCAAAAGAATTAGATCGATTAGGCTTTCTTCTCTTTGCGTTTGTGGATGACTTTAGCTTCATCTTTTCTGGCCAGAGGCGTCTGGATTTAGAACTGGAGGCAGCTTCAGCCATTCCCTTTTTTGGCAGCTCCTGGGATCTCTACACCTGCAACTATCAGCAGCAAAATCACAAGCCCTCACATTCGCGAACCCACCCAAACTAAAAAGGAAGCCAACTATGAGAATTAGTGGCACCAGTGTACACCACGTCCCCAACTCAAAACGTCTAGCTGTAATCAGAGACCAACACCTAAATTGGTTTGCACACATAAATAAATTACTTAAAACTTAACCTCATTAACTACTACCTTAACTCCACTAAATTAACATATAAATCATGGGTCACTAAAAATACAATGTTAAAAATCTGGTGCATGACAGCAACAGAAAAATTCATAAGATATGGGGTAGGAATTTGGGGAGGTCACCTTACCAAGGCAGTACAAAAACAAATATTATCCATCCAACGAATATTCCTACTTCAGATTTCTAGAGGATATAAAACAATCTCTAGTGATGTACTAGTAGTCATCGCAGGCATCCCTTCTATCACATTTACCCTCCTCTACCAATTTGAAAGGAACAACATCTTACACCTACATAACAATGCCATATCAAAAGATCTCTTAAAACGCGTATGTTGCAGCAGTGGCAAAAATACTGGGACTGCTCACTAGGGAAAGTCCCCGACTGCCAGATAGGGATTTTGTCGAGAGTGGTGTCGTTGGGAAGCTCTTACCATGGGGATCAAGGAAATGTGCACAACTACCCGTACGAATGCAACTGGTGAAGAGTTATAGGCCGATGTATTTCTGTCATTTATTTATTTCTCCAGGTCGCTAGTTATGCAGAAAAGACACTCTGTTTGGTGGAAAAGACAGCTTAGAGTACAGTTATGGAACTTGTTATTGCCATTGTGAAATTGGTGAAGGTTCTATGTTCCCCTTAGTAAGAAACAGAAGATTGTGACCACATTTTCACAATCATATATAACTAATTGAACTGCACTGACTTGGAGTATGCTTTAAATAACATCAGGAACTAACTCATCGCCTGATCCTACGGGATTAAAAGAGGGCATGGACTTATGGGGACAGTTCCCAAGGCACTCGACCATGGAGAATTTTAGCAGTACCTGTGACTCGCGTTCCAGGCGCGCTGGTTCAGAGGAAGTAGCGCACACCCATGTGACATGCGAAGACGGACCCAGTTTTGAAAATGTCGTCGGCGAGTTTTCAGGTTGTAACACTATCGCCGACACAGCGAAAATTGCAAAACTCCTTAGTTTGAAATTGCTAGAATATTTTGGGGAATCCGACGAAAAGGAACCAACGATTGAAGAGAAGGCCATTAGTCAGCGACTATTCAAGACAGTGAAGCGGATGATCGAAAACGATTTTTTCCGGTCGTTCGATATTCTGTATGAGAGCAGCATCGAAGAAATGAACTGACAAGTAATTAAAAAACTGACAAGTAATTGGAAATAAATATGGACCCCACTTTCGAATATAAAAACTAGAAAATAATGGCGGAAGCAGTAGAAACGTATAAGAACGCAAATAAAAATAAACTAAAGGCTGTATAACATATATGTAGGCAGGTAAAAGACCACAAGATGATTCAACGGTGGGCAAAATAAGTAGGGAAAAGTGGGAACATGCAGAGCAAAAGGAAATTAATTTCCAAACACGTGTGGTCGCAATTTTATCATCATCGCAGATAGTTAAAAGCCACCGTTTATGACAGGGACCTCAAAATGTGGGCCATTTACAAATCATTGGAGCCTGGAATTTTCAGATACACAGCAAGCTTATATTTCATCAAGAATTTCAAACAGGCACATAAAATAACAAGTCGAAAGGTGACACAAATCGTAACAAAAAGAGATTTCTTTCCGGAAGCGTCTTTGCAACCTGTGATCGACGAATTCCAGGAAAACGTGAAAAAAATGACTGAGCAGCGAATGCGTCCTCTGCCCAGCGTCCTGAACACCGATCAAAGTATCTTCCAATAGGACACTGTATCTAACAGAACTCTCGATATGAAGGGATCTAAAGACGTGGGGACATCGGTAACCAGTAAAAATAAAACTACTCATTCCTATACCGTGCAAATGTGTATTATTGCCGCTTGAAAATGTATAGGACCTTTACTACTTGTAACACAGGAATGTCAGGGGGAATTTGGTCCCAAAGTTATGGATAATGTGTAAAGAATATCATCCTCAAATTTGCTCATTACATGCTCCAACTCAGGAAAGAGCACAAAACAAATAACTGCGGCATACTTCGATAAACTAAAAGAATCGATTGGTGATCGGGAAACAGTCATGGTGCTGGATAGTAGATAGGTGGAGTGTGCAAACGGATGTACGTCTATGCATTGAGAAATTTGGATTCAATGTGAAGCCTGTTTTTATCCCTTCGGGCATGGCAAAATTTCTTCAGGCGTTAGACGTTTGTTTCTTTCAGCACTACAAATACATAATATAGTGGAATATTCAAAAACTCATCCGAGTGTTTGTGGAGATGTCAACATGACCACTAGAGAAAGCATAATAAAATTGCATAAGTTGGCCTATAACCAATTATCTTCGACAAACCTTCGATGGTATGCGTCAGTATACCTTTCAAAATGCTTTAATTAGAGATACGGATCCCGTCTTTCGGTCAGTTAAACAGACTTGCTTTAACTTAACTAATAACACCTGTGACAACTGCGAAACATCCCCTTTCATTGTGTGTACCTGATGTTGGAAACACTCGTGCTTCAGCCATTTTTATTCACAATTGCACTACCATCCGTGAAGTTACTTTTCCACCAAGTATAAACTGTGTTTGTAACCTCTGTAATCCGCCAACTCTCTTTTCTACTACATATAGTGTCTTTCCTGCATAGCTAGCGACCTGTAGTGACAGAAATACATTGGTCTATAACTCTTCACCATTTGCATTTGGACGGGTAGTTGTATACATATCTTTGATCCACACGGTAGGAACTTTCTTGCAACATCACTCTCGACAAAATACCTATTTGGCAGTTGGGACCTTCCCTAGTCAGAGAAAGGTCTATGACATAGTCCTGGTGGAAACTTCCAATCTTCTTACTTTAATTCCCTCAATCACTGCCTTCCTAACAGGACACGGCCCTTTCGGGTCATATCTAAAAATGTTTAAAAGGGCCCGCACTCCCACCTGTAAGTGTGGCGCACAGACATCAGTCTCACACTTTTATTTTAATTACCCCTTACAGCTCGCTGGCACATCCGTCGCCCCTCTTCTCGCTCTAGTGGTTGGCTGGATAATATCTCTCCCACGCAGCACTTTTAAACAAACTGAAAAATACCTTTAAGTTCTTGAAGGATCTATCTAACTTGACCCGCTCCTGAACTATGCACTTCATTCCTAGTATGAACATCATTCATGCATGAAGCATCATCTTCACTGCCCAATCTCGCGTTGGAGGTATGTCTTCGGCAGTGAACTACCTGTTATGTAAAGTAAGATAGTTTCGCCTAAGCATGTATGTTTCCACCCCCCCCCCCTTTTAAGTTTCCTGGCAGGTTCCGCTTTGGCTGTAATGTGTATTATTTTTTAAGACCTTAGTAAACGAACCGGGAGGGACATCTACGCTCTACTGATCTGGTTCCTAGTATGAGCAGTCCCTCTTAGACATTTAAAATGACTAACAACAGCTGAAATATGTGTATTTAAAATGCATAAATTACGGGAGGATAAGCTAAAACTTATTCCTGAACTATACAATAACTGGAATCAATATATATCTGAAAAGTCCAATTTTACAAAATTTAATGTGTATCGTATGGCATTTTTAATTCAATAAGACCACGTCCAACAATATATCTGTATTGTTTGAAATTCGACACAATGCATTTAACCAACATATCATTTTAATTATCATTTGCAATTTAAAACAATAAACAAACTAAACAATCACACAAAATTATTAAGGCTAAAGACAGCAACAGAAAAATATTACATGCACAAATATTCAAGAGTACTTAAATCCTAATTACTTTCACATACGCATTACACAACATATCTGCAATAAGAAGCTGCGGTATTTTCAAAACGCATTCAACTTTGCTAAAAAGTTAGACATTTACCAGGTAGTGTTCAAAGCAAAATTATGTATAACCAACAAATATGTTCCTTCTTTTATACAGGGCGATTTTAATTAAAGTCCCACATTCAAAATGCTGTAAAAAAGAACCACTGGTCAGAATGACTTTGAATTTGAAATGAATATACTGGAAGAAGGGGGAAACGGTATGGCATAAGAAAGAAAGTTCCAAAGTGTATCAGTAGAAATCGCTGTAAGCGGCATACTATGTAAATTAAACGACACTCATGCGCAATTAAAAACCGAATCATTATGTGCTTTTTATGCGGTTTTGGCTCAAGGACAATTAAAACCGATATTTCCCATCCAATGTGGTACGACCTTGACGTGGTGGATGGGCTTTCCACAAGCAGTACCACAACTGTTGACTGATTTGGAAGTCATCTTTTCCGTCAAACAACCGGAACACTTATGCACATTGAAAAGTATGGTTGGTTTACTGTGCAACGCATGCCAAAGCCCTCGTATTTCGATTAAAAATATCACTTGTAGCTGAATCCACTTTCGTTATGCCGTTTACAGCGTCATCTATTTATACACTTTGGAACTTTTGGACTTTTCTTCCTTCTTCCAGCATATTCAGTTCAAATTTGAAGTCATTCTGACTACACTGTAAAAAATAACCAATGTTTTTTATTTCATGAAAATATACTATAATCACGGACGAAAATATAATATAATCTTCTGAGGTATCCGAAATTTCGAATAGCGTGTTCCATTGTCATTTGAATCCCCAGAAACCAATACATTTCCAAAATTTAAAGAATTATTTATAAAAACAAAGTATTTTTCGCTGCCCGTATTTTTCAGAAACGTTTCCAAAGGGGTTTTATAGTGTATTAATTAGTGTGCTCAGCCTGGAATACCTGTATTTCGAATGCGATTAATTCTTAAGTAAACATTTTCATGCTCAAAAAATATGTTTAACAGACAAAAATGCAAAATTAACAGCGTTAACAATAACAATAAAATTAAGATTATTTCTTTACTTTTTCATGTATAAATTGACTGCTGAAAAAATTTACTTGAGAATTGATGACATTCGAAAAACGGGTATTCCAGGCTGAGCACACTAATTAATACACTATAAAAACCCTTCGGAAACGTTTTTGAAAAATATGGGCAGCGAAAAATACATTGCTTTTATAAATAATTCTTTAAATTTTGGAAATGTAATGGTTTCTGAGGATTCAAACGACAATAGAACACGCTATTCTGAATTTCCTATAACTCAGAAGATCCTTATATATTATTTCTCCTGTCAACATCCCTTTTACTCAGAAAATATGAAACGCAGAACAACGAATGAGATACCATATGAAAGGTTTTAGAACAGGCTTCTGACATAGCCCACTTAACAAATCGTTAAAACATGTTTTTGATTAAAATTTGCTGAAATTAAAAAAATTAATCGGCATTGTTTTCATGAAAGAAAGGAAAGGATTTCCTGAAATTATTGTTGCCAAAAAAATAAAATACCACATTATATGATGCTCATAGCAATTATTATAAAAAACACGGCACGGGTTTATTTTATACTTATGATTAAAAAGCGAAATTGTAATTGAAATGTTTAGATTTATATTTCTAAGTCCCGTGGTTTTCCCGAAGCGGATGACGTCATCCTCTAATGCAGTCAAAATACGATTGTTAATTTTTTTTTTTCGCGCGTGCCTTTAGCAATCTTGGATCAGTTTTTAGTCTAACTTTGATGGAATAAATTAGATGATATTCTGGCTTGACTAACAACTAAATGTTGTTTGCAGATATTTTTATCCTTGCTTTTTCTTTAGAAGTTTAAACCTGCATCTAATAAATATTACATATTGATAAAAAATGATACTCCTCTATTATCCCGTCGACAACTTTTCATTACAAAAAAACTATCGCCAAATAAACGGGAGAACGTTGCCATTGGAATATCAAAAAATAAATAAAATATAAGAATTTAAGGACACAATTGTACTACTAAATCCGTAAAACATGATGAAAAATACACGCAAATGTCGAATGTAATACCACTAGATGACGTAACAAACACGCATAATGATTCTGACATCAAGTAAATGGGACTGCATTTTTGGCATTTAATCTTACAGTATGGCGGTAGTTTGTTATGAAAAGCGGTCGACGGGTTAATAGAGAAGTACCTAAAAAATGTTAAATTTCAGTGCGAAATCTTCGCACGGGCCTTCTGGTTATATTATATTTTCGTTCGTGATTATAGTATATTTTCATAAAATAAGAAACATTGGTCAATTTTTACAGTGTAGTGGTTCCTTTTATAGAGCACTTTAAAAGTGGGACTTTTATTATAATCATCCTGTATTTAGCAAGTACCATTCACTGTATACTTTAGCAAGTATCATTCACAAAAATACATAAAATATCCTCTTTAATAAAAAGCTGTGCGTTGCTGACGACTGGGATTTTCGATAATCGTTGCCACAGATTAATCTCGGAAAATGAAACATTTGAAGTTGCTGAAAAAATGAATAGCTTGAAAACTATTTGTCAGAAAATTGTTAGACAAACTTCGTTAGAAAGGTAAAAAATTGTATTTTTCTTTATATAAATTTCAAACCTAATGGTTATGCCGTTTTTCAAATATAGAATTTCAAAAATTACCAAATTTCAGAATGGCGTACCATAGCGAAATCTTCACACGTAAAAAGATAATGATAACAGCCATGTGTCCTGACGTATACTGGCTATAGCACGAGTCACAAATTATAGTAGCCTTACAATTCTGTTAAAATACAAAAGGGAATTACGATGCCACGAGTGCATGAATTTTTTTTTAATTTTAATATAATAATCTTAGAAACAAGGTTTTGGAAAAAATTTCGAATGAGATTAATAAATTGGCCAAAGCTGTATATTATTTCGAGTTTAAAAAAGGAAAGATGGGGGGAGCGCTTTATATTATTTAGGTTTCCTCAGAACTTTTGGTCAGAATTGAAAGTTTAATATATCAAGACGTCAGAAATTAAATCGACATTAAATCGGAAATAACTATAACGACTGTCCTTCAGTTCGTTTGGATAGATTTTCATTTAAAAATATAAAATCATTCAACATTGATTTTAGGTATTTTTAAGGTTATTATCACGGGCCCGGGCAACGCCGGGCATGTCAGCTAGTATATCATAATCTGCCAAAAAATATACCCACGAGATTTAATTTGTAAAAAAAATTCCAGCACCTAAATTGAAAATTGCCACAAAACCATGAACATGTGTAGAAAAATCCTAAATACAGTACATTAAAGCCTAAAATTAGCAACAGCGCTATGCGAAAATTGCAAAGAACCAAAAATATCAGTGAAGAACCCGTAAATAAAACTTATAGTTTAGTAAATATAAGACTACACAGTACCAGGAAACTTATCAACTGTCCTGAAAATTTTTCAATAAAGTATGAGTAATTGGTGAGAACTTTTAAAAATCTTGTCAACCGAGAGAGCATAGAGTGTATGCATGTGAAAATATAAAATGTCCTGTTGTATATGACAAAAGAGACAAAGTGCCAAAGTTGAGTACATGACAAAAATGTAGAATACGGAGGGTCAAAATTATGCTAGATGAATTCTATTGTAAACAGTAATAACACACAAGTGGAAGGGATAAGTAAGAGATAATGTATCTCTTAAAGTTAAATTGACTCTTTAACTGGTAATTCCAGTAAAGAAAACGTAAATATTGCAAATCTTAAATAACTGTGACTGGGAAAATATTTCAAAACACATCAAACTGAAAAAGTGCAAGTCACAGTCTTCCACACCTGACAGAATAAGAGGCCACTACGTCCAAATCAGATATGAAATGAAGCATTTAATCCCTGCAATAAACAGATCAATTACATAAGTAACCCACAATAACAGAAATTGGAGTTTAGACTGAAAACGGTGTATGAATACAGACAGTTATCCCAAAAGACCTCAGATGTAATGATCACGTGAACATATGCATGTAATAAGCACTGAGTAAAGAATTATTATAAATGTATATAAGAGATGTGTAAAAATAATATCCTACTAAAAAGCAGTATAATAATTCTAATGCATTTGTTAAGTTTTATGAAGCTGGCTTTCCATTTGATAGAAAACCCAAACAGGTTATAAACAAAAAAAAAATACGGAATATTTTTGAATTTTAAAAAGAAACGTTTATATCTTCATGAATATGTGTGCTATTCTTATACAACCACAAATGAATCCAAACATTGTACAGGGTCTATAAAATCCTTTGCCAGATCTACAAACAACTTCAATCATTCTTATGTTACAAGGTAGTCGCAATTATTATTATTTTTATTCAATTTGTTGTTGGTCCCCTAGTTGACCTCGAGGCCAAATCTTCTCTGAAAAATGTTAGTTCAAACAAGCTCTTTGCAATCCCGAAGCTACAGAATATTTCGTTAAATATTTCCCTAGATATCTGTCAAAATGTCTAAATTCGAAAATGATTGGTGCCTACACTGCAAAAAAAAAATATATATATATGTTTAAGCTGTAGTGTATAACTGCTAATTTTACTGTTTATTACTCTTAATTTTATCGTATACTGTAAAATCAATAATTTTTTTTTCAGTTATATACAATGAAATTTTGAATTTATGCCCAAATAATTTATTCACTTGGGGAAAAAAAAGTCACAATATAAAATATTACTATTTTATTCTATTAGAAGACTTTAAATCAACTATTCTTCGACAAAAAATGTTACAATTTCAGTTTCAATATTAACTGCTAGAGAGCAGTCTTGTTATAGGCAAAGTATTGTTACAGGCAAACTTCAAAGGCTTCTTTTGTAACATTCGTGTTTTAGGTATCTTTCATTACAAAAAGCGACCAATTGCAGCCTTTCGGAAAAAAGCAATTCCAAATAATTTTGGTATATTTTCACCGATCATGACCCCCAGACCCCAAAACCACCCTCCGTTCAAATGTTGATTTATATATATATATATATCAACTATATAAATATATATATCATACATGACATAAGTCATATATATATATGACATTTGTCATGCTGTAACTCTCTTATTTATGAACCGATTTCGATGTGACTGAGTATGTGAATAGGACATAACAAGATCTCGACCGTGTTCGTTGGGCAGCTTCATCCGTCATCTTGTTTCAAAATGTCAACCAGCTAAAAAATTTAAAATTTTTTAAAATTCAAAAAGGTGTACAAAAAAATTATAAATTGAAAAAATTGTTTCCGTTAAGTGTTAGAACGTGATACAATGATTCTGGAACATTTTTTGTTTTGGCTGTATCTTAAAAAATGTCTGCGGTATGGCAGTTTGAAATTCTAGGGTGGCTGAGATTTTGAAACAATCTGATATTTGTTATGCTGTAACTCTCGTATTTATGAACCGATATGAATGTGACTGATCATGTGTACAGTAAATACCAAGGTCTCGACCGACTTCTTTGGCCACCTTCATACGCCATCTTGTTTCAATATAGCGGCCAGTTAAATTTTTTTTTAATTCAAAAAGATGTATAAAGAATTACAAATTGAAAAAGTTGTTTCCGTTAAGTGTTAGATCGTGATACAAGTACTCCGGAACATTTTTTGTTTTGGCTTTATCTTAAAAAATGGCTGAGATATCGTAGTTTGAAATTCTAGGGTTGCTGACATTTTGAAACAATCCGATTTGGGTTATGCTGTGACTCTCATGCTGAAATTCGCATTCAGTATTAACGAAAACCTAGACGTAATTTTCTATAATCGGGTTTCAAGCATTTTAGCTTCGGGTGTTTGAATAAAATGAGTTGAATTTTTAAAAACATGGACTATGAAAGCTACCTTTTCCTCCCTGTACAGGCCGGAAGGACTTTTTTATATTGTGGTCTTCTTCCAAGGAACACATATTTAAACAACACAAAGAGAGAGATCATTTGTTCATTTCCTTTTATTTTTTATTTCAAATATAATAGAGAATAACAGAATTGAATAACTAATTTCTGTTAATACATTTGAATAATTAATTTCTGTGTTCTAAAATATTCATAATAAGTAATATAAAATAATAACTTTTGCAATTACGAAAAAACACTTTAATTTTAAGTTTTCTTTATTAATGTCAGCACAATATTAATTTTTCTTCAAATCACTCTAAACTTGCATCAGTAGAGAACATCATTCAAAAACCACGACATCTGAAAAACAAATAAAAGAAAATAATTATGTAGCTTGGACTTTTAATAGAAAGCAATAAAATGATAACTGTTTATGATTTTTGTTTTAAGTAAAACAACGCAGAACATACTAATGCATTTATTTAAACACTAAATTATTTTGTATATGATTAAACAGCAATATTATATATTTCCATTACTAAACATTGATTTTATCGTTTAGCTGTAATATAAAATAATCATTTTCGTCTTATAATCTTGGTCTCGACAGCATTCCACGACGTAAAAAAAATATAATTTTTTCATCGACTTACTCCAGAAACACAATGTAAAAAATTCCAAAAACATTCCCGTTACAGCAGAAACAATTACAAAATCCTTTTATAACCTGATAGCTGACAATTTCGGAAATATTTCCTTTATACATAGAAACCACTTGGACAAGAACAGATGAGATACCTTAGAAAATCATGTTTCTGAGGCTTACGGATCCCCCCCCCCCCCCTCGAAAATAAAGAGCTTCTTTGCTGCTCGTAATGTTCAGAAATGACGTCCCATAATATTTTCGGAAACAAATGTATTTGAGGTTTCTGATTGGTTCTTTTCCTAACGATTTCAAAAGATAAGGAAAAGGTTTCCATAATAATGTGATAGTATAAGGTTTCACATTTTTTTTATAAATCGTTTCTTTTATAAGAGAGTTCTTTTATAAGTTTTTTTTTTTTTTTTTTTTTTACAGCACGCTTTCGTAGTCTATTATCTGGGAAATAAACTTTTTCCTTGTTCTAGAATATGTTAAAGTATAATATGCTTGAATTCGGTTCAGAATTTAATATCTGTCTATATATATATATATATATATATATATATATATATATATATATATATATAAACATCAGTTCTTGTAAGAAATTAGAATATTCAAAAATAGAAAATTCTATTAAACTCAAATCATGATGTTAATATTTATAACACAATAATCTGTTGCAGTTTGCATGCAAGTTTAAAAAGCTTTTCTGAGAATAAAGTATATTTTGTTTTACTTCATATTATGCATTATGCTTAAATTGCAAATTCAGAACACACTTTAAACATTTAGAAACTTTTTAAATAAAATAAATTTCAAAATATGGAAATTGAAATTGATTATTTTTATACGTTTTTCTTAGTTTTCCGCTAATTATATATTAAAATAATCTATAAAGATAATTCCATTTCAGTTTCATTTGTATTGTTTACTTAATTTATACATAGATGGCGAAACTACTCAATTTCAAATACTTTCGTGGCTTTAAATAATTCAATCGTATCTAGAAAAATAATCTAAATGAGTTGTTAATCATATTAATTTTTATACTTAAATGTATTTATTTACTGTGTTTTTCTTTAAATATGATTAATTATTTTTGTTTTTTAATCTAAACATTAGTCTATAAATTTTCAAATACATTTCTTATTAATTTTATAAATTTGTGTTTTTTTATTGCACTCATTTTAATCATTTTTTATTAATTGGCTTTACTCTAAGATTTTCAATATTTATAAAAACCAGGCAGCACAGGTCTCCATATTTTTAATTGCATGCTTGATTGTTATCTTAACCGTAACTGGAATTTATGTCGCAAGCATTTTTGTACATTAAAATGAAAATTTTTCAGTGGGCAACAAGTGTTCTTTTTAATGTTTATCTTTTCGGGTAAGGTCTATTTTCATGTGTTTTATTTTTTCTTCTATTGTTGTTTCATATGTTTGTTTTGACAAGTAACTGCGAAAAATGTTTATTGCAAAAGCGATTTTTCATAGTATAGAAACTACTTATCTCTTGCTATTTGCTTCTAAAGTGTAAATAGTAACCCATAATGAAGTATCTTACGTTGAAAAATTTTCAATTAATTTGTATATTCTTTAAATGTTATATATATGAAACATTATTGTATATCTGGCAGCTAATTCTTACTCGGTCACGATTGTTGACAAAATCTTCCGCATTTTAGGTGCGGTAGTAACTTTTATATTACTAATTAGCAGGCTTTGCCTGCTACGCTGGTCGGTTTCTCAAACGAAATATATCGGGGAATTTGGCCTTGTGTTTTAAAGGAATATAAACCTTTACCTGAAATGTCCTTAGGCGTTGCTTGAAACGATACGAATGACATTGCGCCATTATATTTGAGACATAATTTGGGCTGTGAAGGACCAACTCTTTTAATTGATAATTTATAGTAGGATTTGGTAAAGAACGAAGGATAAGAACTGAGAAAGGATAAGGACATTGTTATTATCCAGACTGATAAAACTAACGGTATTGCTATTTAAAACAGACAGGATTATCTCCTAAAGATGAAAGTTTGCATTGATAATATGGACTGTGTACCGTTAAATAAAAACCCCAATTTGAAAATAGAAAATAAAGTTAAAGAAGTTATCGGAAAAGGAGTTTGGCCAGGATTTATGAAAAGTAAACTAAGACTTCACAAGACTGCAACCACTCCCTCCCTCATAGGTACACTAAAGGAGCATAAAACGGACTTACCAATCCGCCCAATCGTTACAAAATGCTCCTCTCCAACATATTTTATGGAAACAACCTACACGCATCTTTTGAAGCGAAATTTACCGCCATCTGATTGTGTTATTGATTCAACAAAATGACAAAATGAAATATAAAAAGCTTGAAAATTCCAGTTTTATGGCTAGTTTAGACGTGGTATTTTTTTCCGTCTATCGATATAAAAGAAGTTACTAGCACCATAGAGAGTCTGATCGATTCTAATCCTAAGTTTTCAGAAAATATTAAAAATACAGTCAAGTTGGGTTTAAATTTAATTAGCAACAACAACGTTTTTTTTTTTCAACAATCAAGTTTACAGACAAGTCAAAGGGGTTCCAATGGGTTACCCCATTTCAGGTTTCCTTGCAGAGTTTAAACTACGTCCTCTTGAAAATATAATTATGGAGACCATACAACCGGATCCGGATTGCTGGCTATGATACGTGGATGATATTTACATTATATGGAATCGCCGAAAAGATGAATTATACTCCTTTCTAGAAAAAATCTATATCCTAGTCAATAAAATAAAATTCACACTAGAAATAGAACAAAATCAATAACTTGCTTTTTTGGATGTACAACTAATCAGAAATATGGATAAACAGAATCTTGATTGCATGGTGTTTAGGAAAACTCCACCATCCCGTTTAATTGCACTTCACCCATTAGTTACAAGTTAGCATCTTTAAATTTTTATGTAGAAAGAGCGTTTGGAGTTTGTTCTAGCCTTTTCCTTAAGGCGGTATTCAAAAAAAATATTTTTCCACGCTCAACAACTCAAAATTTTGAGACACATTCCCAGACTCATTTTTAAAAGTAACAACAGGAAACTTGGTGGCGTGATTTATAAAGACATTTTTAAGGGCCCCTTTTTTTTATTTTTCGTTCAATTCACACAAATTGATTTACAAACAATTATTGTCACAGTACGATCATTTTTTTTTTGTTTCCAGCGAATCGCTTCTCGAAATTCGGTTCAAAATGTCCACTTTGACAGCATTTTTTGAAATATATTCTGCCTTTATCAAAAAATTGAGACAGTGGGGACATTTTAAAGTTTATGAATAAGAGAACCTGCCAATTGAATGCACTTTAGAGCAAAAATGAATTTACGAATGTGTCTCAAAATAAGCAGTTTGGATTTGAATACACCCTTAATGAAGAATTAGATGTAATTAGAAAAATAGCAGCCGAGAATTCAGTTCCATCCCGTTTCATTGAAAAAATCATAAACAAATTTAAAGTGAAAGATGAAGAAAAACGAAATACAGGTACAATGAAAAGTTTGAAGTTTTGTAAAGTTCACTACATCCCAAGGTTTTTTGAAAGTATGAGACATTCCCTCTTTAAGTTTGGCATTACATTAATCGCAGTCCCTTCCCCAAAATTACGGGTTTTGTTAAACAGGAAAATTGACCCAATCTAGGCTATCAATAGATCAGAGGTATATATTATAGCATTCAAGAAAGATAACGAAGTTTTATGCACGTAGGTATGACACTGAGGAAATTTCGGGACAGAATAAAAGAACATGAAGCAGATTTGAGATTAAATAGACCCCAAACTGCGTTAGCAAGATTAGCACAAACTGAACCTATAAAAGTAGATTTCATTGGATCCAAAATTATATTCCGCACAAGTAATCACCAGAAGCTAACATAAGATAGTCTCTAGAAAAAATATCTGAAAAAGAAATAGTCTGTAACGATGTATTATCATGTGATATCCGCGCAGTCTGGAATGAATTAATAAATGATTGATTAATCTGTACTTATTTTTGAAATGTTGAATGACCTTTCCCATCCCACCTTATATTCCACACCCTTGAAGTAAAATGGTTTGTTCCGTGCAAGCTAGAAAATGCGAAGAGACAACAAATCAACTTAACTAATAGTTTTTCACTGATGATGACCGAGTACTTCGTTTGAAAACGTTTTGAATTTTTAAAAGGACTTTAATGTACTTTTAAATGTTTTATGTATATTTTTTACGCACCTTCAAACAATATATTTACATTTAGTTGTATCTTTATGAATTTTAATAATTCTATAACTAAAGAACGTAAAACGATAGTTAAATACTAAAAGCTTCTCTGAAAAATTATCTTAACTAACAATGGAATTCTCATCAACATCCGTTCAGGAGAGTTTTCTAAAAAGGCTAATCTTTCATGATCGTGCACACCTGATTATGTAATTTTCTCCCATAATTCTATAACTAAAGAACGTAAAACGATAGTTAAATACTAAGAGTTTCTCTGAAATATTATCTTAACTAACAATGTAAGTCTCATCAAAATCCGTTCCGTATTGCTTTCTAAAAAGGCCAATCTTTCATGATCGTGCTCCCCTGATTATGTAATTTTCTCCCATAAGGCTATAACTAAAGAACGTAACACGATAGTTAAATACTAAAAGCTTCTCTAAAAAATTATCTTAATTAACAATGCAAGTCTCATCAAAATCCGTTCAGTAGAGCTTTCTAAAACGGCTAATCTTTCATGATCGTGCTCACCTGATTATATAATTTTCTCCCATAATTCTATAACTAAAGAATGTAAAACGATAGTTAAATACTAAAAGCTTTTCTGAAAATTTATCTAACTAATAGTGCAAGTTACATCAAAATCCATTCAAGAGAATCTTTTAAAAAGACGTCCTACGCAATCCAATTCATCTGATTACAGAAATTCCTCCATAATTCTATAACTAAGACATGTAGAACGATATTTTATATTCTAAAACCTTCCCTGAAACATTATCTAATAACAGTGGAAGTTCCATCAAAACCCATTCAGCGGAACTTAATTAGACAATGCTCGTAGTCTTTGCATCTCAGCTAGCGACTTGTAATGGTGCGGTTTATTTAGAAGTTTGTTAGGCTCCAAATCACACAAAACTAATCCTTCTAAGCTCCTAGCTCGACTTAAAGCAACATAAGCATGACCTTTCGAAAGAACATTTTTACACTGGAAAACGGAAGCTAAAATATGTGGATCCCGATTACAGAAGGTTCATTCCCGGTTCTCGTCAATTCGAATGAGAATTTCATCAAATCAGTCAACTTTAGCCATGTTGGCTTCATTTATGGCAACCTATTTTTGTCACCAAATTTGGCGATATTTAGCCATTCTCATCCAGATTGACGAGAATTTCATTCTGTGAAAGGTTTTATTAAAAAACATTTATTTAATGAAAAATATAATATCTATTACAAATTACTCATTTATTCAGCTGATGTTGAAATCAAGATAATTGTGTATTACTGTATTAATAACTAAAAAGTAGTAAATAAAATAAACTTTTACAAAAAAATATAAATTAACCGACTGAATAAAAAGTATTGAATAATTCTTTAAAATTCTCTAATAACAAAATATTATCCATTAACCACAAATCCGATATCATTTGTCGGAATAAAAATGATTTTAATATCTACAGATTAATATTCACAAAACGTGGATTTTCAAAAAAATATATTTTACAATCGATGAATTTACAGACTTATGATTTAGTTTACGAAAATATACATTTGAAAAGCAATCAATTACTTTTTGAAGTGGGTGTCAAACAATCCCAATTGTTAAATTAGTAGATACTAAAGTACAATATATTCACAATTTTTACGATACTCAAGGTAGTTTGGCACCGACTTCAAAAAGTAATTGATTGTTTTTCATATGTATATATTCGTAAACTAAATCATACGTCTGTAAATTCATCTCTTGTAAAATATATTCTCTCGAAAATCCATATTTTGGTGGGTATTAAACTGTAGATATTAAGTTTATCGTTTTTATTCGACACATAATATCGGATTTGGGGTTAATGGACAACATTTTGTCATTAGAGAATTTTAAAGAACTAGGGGGCTCAGCCCCCTACTCGCTAACGCTCGCCAACCCCCCGTGAATTGCAAAGCTATTCACATTGAGACCACTACGCGGTCACAGCTCGCTTCGCTCGCTCGCCCTTTTTTTCAGCAATTCTAGCCGGAATAAGTTCCACCATAACACATTTGAACATATGAAAGTGACAATTTATTTTAATGTAAAAAAGTAATTCTCCGTTGAAAACACAACTGAAAATGCATTTTTTGGCGCTACCAATGGGCATATAAATCATTTAAATACTATGAAAAAAGGATCTTTTGTACAGCACGACTTAAATTCATTAGAAAAAAAACTACGCGATAGGAAGATATTTCGTTCGACATTTTATTGTTCTAACTGATTATAGATTTTTACAAAATGAATTATTTTTTACTTCATCAATACACCAACAGATGACGGCAGGTGATATCTAGACAGTTGATTTTTTTTCTCCGTCTTTTGAGTGATTGAAATTCGTAAATGAATTCTAAATAAGAGTTCAGAATTCATTTGAAATTAACGATATTGCTCATAATTAAAATGAGGAATCATCTCAGATGCTTTGGATTACGTACATGTTATTTTATTTTTAATAATTGTTAGTTTGAGTTTCATTCTATGGTTTCACTGCTTTCACACTGACCGCCATATTGGACGGAGGCGGAGCTGATCTAACACAATCTAGTCTGTTCATTGGTCTGAGCTCTGGAAACTACAGTTGTTGCCAAACCATACATTACAATTTCAGCCCTATTTTCGCGCCACGTAATACAAATATATATATAGATTATTTAACACTTTTTAGTGCTTTTTTTAAGTCGGTTAATATATATATATATTTTTATAAAAGTTTATTTTATTTTAAGTTATAGTTAATGTCTTTGTACCGTCACGGTTATAGTTAATGTTCTAATACCACAGTTTCAAGTATATTATAAAAGAACCTTTCAAACATCTTGTGACATCCTATTTTTTATAGTAGTTTTAGTACACATTCAACTCTCTCTTCCTTAATAATTGATCTATAATCTTATCTCTCGAAATATAAAGTAATTAAAAATATATCTTACCTCCACATTTTTTCATACATTCCTCATCATTACGAAAATTGTTGTTATTGCCGCCACAACCTTCATGATAAAATTTTTTACATGATCTACTTTTGTAATCATAGTAATTTCTTTCAAAGAAGAAATTCTCGCACATGCCGGAATCAGGAGGTAGCAAACAGTCTGCCATATCAAACTCTATGAACGCACAAAAATTAATAAACCATTAAAAAATTGTTAAACAAATAATCACAAATATTAAAATAGATAAATGCTTCATTTTTTAAAAAGGAGTACTTGTAGAATATATGAGATAGATAACGATTTTTCTCAGATATTCTATGCAACTAATCAGAAGATCACAATGTATGTGTATAATTTATTTCAATAATGAGGTATTTCTTTTACCTCAAAGCACAAACAGATAACTTTATATTACTTTAACGTATTCTGTGCTATGTTCTTTTTATGTAGGACAAAAAATATCATAATCAACACGTAATGTATGATATTTGCCAAAATGTCAGTTGAGGCTTGTTGAAGAGAAATATGCTAAATTCTTACACCTAAAAAAATTATTAAGCCGAGTGTAAACATTTGCAAAATTTCAAAAATATCAAAATATAAATGAATTATACAATAAAGTATACAGTATCAAAATATATATGCATTAACAATCTACTAATACACTATTTTATCTGCTACATAAATCCTTATCATTTTTTTTACCTTGCGATTACAACTTCTGTATCTGAAGTATAGGTATTAATCACCATTATAACAATACTTTCATAAATTTTCCATTTATTATATATACAACATCAATATACCATATTTAGTTGAATTTGCCATTTACTAAATCACACACTTGCTGGTAGTTTAGCCTTTATTATTGTTATAATTATTATTGAGGAAGTAAGTCAAAATACAAAAAAAAATATTTCATTCACTCTCAATAAATTAGTCTTCTGAATAGAAATATTTAGCTTATTATAATATGCAATATCATTATCTATTTTTCTTTCTTTCTTTCTTTATTTTTTTTATTATATTATTATATGTATACATATAAGAATTTTTTTTTTTATCTGAGCCTATATCTCATCATACACCAAAAGTGTTTAAAGTACTAATGTCCTAACCCAGTTAAAGATTTTTTTTCGTTAAAATTGGCCTAAGCCAATCACAAAAATTAAAAAAAAAACTGAGACGCGGCACCACTGAATTATATTGGAATGCAGATGTTGAAGAGAAATATGCTTGGCTCAGTTAGATTAATTATTAAATCATTTTATCCTTTAATTTCCCTTCTAATTGCTGCCCATTCCAACATAACGCCTTTTGCTGGGACAAGTAGATCAACATTAAAGTTTAAAATGAAATGCATAAAGGTTTCTCTGGGGTTGGCTAATAGAATAATTTAATTTACTAAGAATATAATAATAAAAAGAGTCCTTAGAGATTAAATTTAGAATATATTCGTACATTGCATTGTGCTATTTCGAAGTAGCCCATTACCCTTTTGAGAACAATCGTTCTTGTCCCTAGCTGACTTTCAAAGGTTGAAACCTAAAGAAACAAACGCATACTAGGTAATTTAAATGAGAAGACTCCAAATAATTAACATTAAAATTTATTTACAATATTTACAGTCATAATTAAAATCAAGAGAGGAATAGAAATTACTTATTTTCTTTTACGTTATATTGCAAATTCATGTACTTGTTTTTATCATACTTAATCCGCTTACACAAAAAGAAGAATATAATTCTTTCTTTTTGGCATTACTTCCAGCAATACCAACACCCCCTATATATAGGGGGTGTTGGCAATACCCTGTGCTACAAAACACTCAATTTGGTAAGGAGGAAATACTTGGAAAACGACTTAAAATTATACCTTTACTTTCCTGGATACACGAAATTGTAGAGAACCTTACCTGATCATCTGAGGCTTGGCGTGTTGCTTATTTTTGGAGGCACTAGATAGTAGAGAACCTCTTTCTCATCATCTGAGGCTTGGCGTGTTGCTTATTTTGGAGGCACTAGATAGTAGAAAACCTTTTCATAACAAGAAAATCCACACTCTCTCATATTTCTCAATTTCCGAACTCTCTTCTGGAGACAACATCCTCGTCTCGATTTTTAGCAAGCAGCGAATCTCTCCTTCTTTTCGGCGACCCCTCTCTCGAAATTACCACCCAAAAAGGGCGTGTCTTCCTCTTTCTCTGATTTGCTGGACCTAGCTTTTTGGCCGTCCTTTACTTAAGATTTGCATATCGTCTTCCTTTTCATTGGCTATTCAGTGCCCGCATAATTTACTGTATCCCTTTATTTTTATCTTGCTCTAGACTGTGTGTCTACTGGTGCTATGTCCGTGAGAACCTCATGTCCAAAGATCACCTGCTTTATTTTATGGTTCTGTATGTCTGAACCATCAATACCACCGACAGAAATTTATGGCTTTCGGTCTATCACATGCCGTCATCTTGATTGCTTTCTTTAACCTTTGAACCTGCAATTCTCCGCATCCACATGCCACACACGAATACACAATAATGCGAAAAGCTTTCCATTAAGGCTCACTGTGGAGACGCGAAAAGTTTTTGGGGACCATCTGTCTGTTCCGCACTAACTGCCGTAAAAATCGCCCTATTAGATTGATTTTTAGTGGGTATGTTGGTGAGGTACCCGGAATTAGCTGTTTAGTTTTTAGTTACATTTAGTTCATTAGTTCGAAAAATATAGTACATTTCTTTTTAGGTCATAATGCTTTCCTATGGGAATGCAGACGATTTTCAGATTTCATTTTTAACTAAAATGAAAATCACATATTTGAATAATGGACACATCATGTAATTATGACATCATATAATTTATAATGAACATCACATAAAATTATTAATGCTAAATTTTCGATATGGAGGTTTTAAATATATCCAATAGCTTTGAAAATTTGCTCATACATTCATTAGAATTTAGAAATTAATTGTTTAAATTATTGGATAAAATTTTGCTACTGTTAGGAAAAAATAAAACTTTTTTTTCGTATTTTTTACAAATTTTAAAATGCTTTTCTTTTTCATCTGCTGTTTTATTTATTATCTGCTTAGCAACCTTATTTCAAAGACTATCAAAATAATAAAATCCAAGTAACTCGCACTATTTTGCTGCAATATTTTATTATCAAAATAAATTATTTTTGTATTCTATTGACATAAATGAAGAACTTATTTTAATACAAGTTTATTTTTTTTAAATCTAAAATGTTACATGAATAAAAAGTTCATAAGAATTTCAGAATATCATTGCATAAGCCGTGTTTATTTAAAGCTTCTAATTACGGAAACCTCCGAAGTATTTTATATTCCTATAAACATGCATGTAATAAAAACATTAAATTGCGGATTGTAACATGCTAAATAATATGAAAAGTGAGATTAAAAAACAATGACTTTTAGAGCTAACGTTGAGGCTTTTTCTTCAGATTTACTAGCTATTAATTTTTTTCTCACGCATTATACTCCCACACTCTATTTTATTTACTTTGCTATCACATATAAAATATAATGGAAAAACGTCAGGTAATATTTTTATCATTGTATGATCTTTCTTCCTTTCAAATATTTTTTGTTACTAATCTTTATTAATAAAATGAAGTATACTTAGATCCGTTAATTCGTTTCCGTTATAGAATGAAACAGAAAATTAATTAATAACTAACGATTAATTTTTGTGGTGATTTTTTTACTTTTTAATGAAAATGTTTCATACTAGATTCTGAAACGTCAATTGGGTTTGTTGTGGAGACATGAAAGGTTTTTGGTTACTATCGGTCTGTCTGTCTATTCTACAGACAATTCTATACCCAGATTTAGCTGTATAGTTTTGGGTTAAATTCGGTTGTACAATACAAAAAAGTATAAAGCTACCTATTGCAGCCGTTCGGAGGAAAGCAGTTCCGGAAAATTTCGATATATTTTCACCGATCATGACCCCCAGACCCCAAAACCACCCTCCGTTCAAATGTTGATTTATATATATAGATATATCCATATATATATATATATATATATATATATATATATATATATATATATATATATATATATATATATATATATCTGACCTATGTCATACGATAACGCTAGTATTTATAAATCAATTTTGATGAAACTAATTGTGTGTATTAAGCTCACCAATGTCTCGACCGAGTTCGTTGGCCAGATTGGTCCACCATCTTGTTTCAAGATGGCGGCCATTTAAAAATTTAAAACTAAAATAAATATACAAAAAAGTTAAAAATTCAAATTTATTTTTTTTGTTAAGTGTTAGGCCTTGATACGAAGATTCCAGAGCATTTTTTGGTTTACCTCTATCTTAAAAAATGGCTGAGATAGAGCAGTTTGAAATTCTGGGGTGGCTGACATTTTGAAACAATACAGCACATTACAAAGATTTTCATTGTTGTAATAATTTTTCCAATCATACGTATAAAACTGTATATTCATATCCGTTAGCACCAAATTCTCGCCAGACTTGGCGACATTTGGCGAAATATCGCCAAATTTGGCGACCGAAATAAGTCTTCATAAATGAAGCCGATTTGGCTATTGTTCAATAATTTGGCGAATTTATTATTCAAATTCAGTATTAACGAATCTTTTGTAAACGTTTTCTTTGCATTTTAACTTGCTGTTTTCGTGTAACATTAGCTAAAATTTTAAAACGAAGAAATAAGAAAGCTACCTTTTCCTCCCGGTACAGGCCGGAAGGACTTTTTAAATTCAGATGATTGCTATTCATACTATTTTCAGATTTTACCATTTATTGAACAGAAAATGGCGCATTTGAATAACTGATATAAATGTTAAATTATGGATTCTAAAAGTTCCGAATGGGGGTCTTGAATTATTCCAATTAATCAGAAATTTTGTCAATACATTTGTCAGATTTTTTTTAATAGGATGTATAACTTTTAATGCAATTTTATACATGCGTTTCGAAAAAATAAAATATGTTTTATATCACTTTATTTTTTTGACACGATACATATTTATTTATTTTTTTCTAATTTTCTTTCTGCAGTTCCCTAGCAACTGTATTTCATAATCTGCATAAAATTTTTAAAAATCCTGATTATGAAATATTACGTAGGTTGTGGGAAATAAAAAGTTAGTGAATCTTTCGTAATCGGGCTACAAAATAGTTAAATATGAACGGTGTTAGTAACTTTACTGCATTATAGCGAAAAACACCAGGACTCGCACCGGTGTACTTTGGTTTGCCGTACGAACACTCTCCCTACTGAGCTAAACTGAAATATGCCAGCCCAGGATATCGTCGCGATAGCTCAGTAGGGAGAGCGTTGGTACGAAAACCAAAGTACCCAGGAGCGAGATCTGGTCTCGGCATATTTTCTCTCTGTTGGAAAAATTCTCAGCTATGATACTCCAACCATTGGATATAATTTACCCAGTTTAACATACTTTCCACTGTTCATTATGACCGAATTACATGGTATACAGGAGTTTCCGTGCTATTTCAGATTCATCATGTAAAATGCTACAGTTATAGCTTGGATAGAATTCTCAACTATGGTACTCCAACCATTGGATAGAACTCATGTTTTCACTATTAAATATGCGTATGTTTTCGCAAAATTTTAAAGAAAGCTTGGATACAGTTTATTTATAACCGATTGAAATGTCAGAGATCGGAAGATGAGAACTATTTTTTTATTGCTATGCTAAAGGAGCCGACGCGAAAACAAACAAATAAACAAGAAAGCGAGAAGAAAAAAAATTATTTTACAACTAGATAATAATATTTTTTCTTGAAATTTTTACGCGGGTTGTAAAACCGTTTTATTTAACACAAATAAAGTTTCAAATAATTCGGACAAAAAGAACTTTGTATTTTAAAACTATAAAACGACCCTGGGTGAAAAAAAAAAGAAAGAAAGATAATGAGCTAAATATCAATATTTTTTCACGAATTTTTCATTTAAAAATACGATTTCATGCAAAATCGGATTAAAGATTTAACATAATAAAAACTTGTTTTTTTTTTATTATTATTTATTATCATGGGTCCGGGCAACCAATCTTTATAATTCTTCAATAAAGGTTTTTTACGTGAAAATCATAGGTTAAAACACATTCTAGAATATAATGTAAAGGAGTTGATAGGTTATCAAATATGCAGTAGACTAAAACAAATCATACCTCCATCTGCTAAAGCCCAAGCTAAAGCACAAATCAAAATTATTGTCTTCATCATGTTGAATTCCTGTAACCTGAAACTGAAAAATGAAATATAGATCTTGTAAAATTACATATATGTGATTTAGTCATGCTCTACATTTTCTACGCGATTCTTCATTATCAAGGGAATTTCACTATCAGGAAACAAAAAAGTTGAATTCAGAAATAATGATAAATAAATGGAATTTTACATACACTTGAAAGAATATAACAAATGAAAAGTTTAGAGAAATATCATACTCGTAAATCTCGAAAATGATAAAACAGATTTTATTGTTATTTAGAGTGAAACATCCAGTTATTGACACCTAACCAGTAACTGACACTGCAGCAGAAATCTAACTAAACTAAGCATTTTCTTATAAAATTCTGCAAAGTAATGTCATCTTGTAAAAATGTCTAAAAGTTCTAAATTACTTATTTCTTGTAAGCCCCATCAAAATAAAAGGAAAAATTATTCTTCTTATTAATTTATTTATAGGTTTATTTATTTATTATACTGTCTCTAATGACAGAAACATATACCTCTCTTTTTTAACAAGTCAAGTCTTTCATCAAACGGTAAATTTTGAGCAACGATACATTTATTGCTCATATGCTAGCCAGAACAGAAAGAACAGATTTCCTTTTCACTTTTGCTTTCAACAAATAAATCACACGCCGTCGCATACGTTTTGTTTTGATTATCTGTTGGACTTTTTCGGGAGGGAAACGAATAATTCTTCCTATTTGATTATGTATTACTGGCACTTGGAGGGGAATATTTATCCGTTTCGCTGGTGAATGTCATCATTCTTTCCCGTGAATTCAGTTCTTTAGATAAAAAGGATATTACTTCTTTTACGCTGAAAGATTCATCTATAAATTCTTTATTAAATTCTAATACTAAATCACGTGGTAAGATTTTTAATAATATTGGACATAACAAGTTACTAGATGTATCTGATGGAATCTCCAAACTTTCTAGGTATCTAACGTGTATCTGTATTTCATCGTAAATATTTCTTAAGGGTATATTCAAATCCAAACTGCTTATTTTGAGACACATTTGTAAATTCATTTTTGCTCTAAAATGCATCCAATCGGCAGGTTTTCTTATTCAGAAACTTTATAATGTCCCCACTGTCTCGATTTTTTGATAAAGGCAGAATATATTTTTAAAAATGCTGTCAAAGTGGACATTTGAACCAAATTTCCTGAAGCGATACCGCTGGAAACAAAAAAAAATGATCGTACTGTGAAAATAATTGTCTGTAAATCAATTTCTAATTAATTGAACGAAAAATAAAAACATGGGGCCCTTATAAATGTCTTTATAAATCACGCCACCAAGTTTCCTGTTGTTACTTTTAAAAATGAGTCTGGGAATGTGTCTCAAAATTTTGAGTTGTTGAGCGTGGAAAAATATTTTTTTGAATACCGCCTTAAGGACCTGGTATCACTGCAATGTTTAAGAGGCGGTATATTTAATAAAGCATTCATGTGTACATTTATCAAATCATTTTTCCTTTCATACCTATCTTTTAAAATGTTTGTAGCTTGTAAGTAATTTTCAGCTGTGATAGCAAATCCCTCAATCGATTTAAAAGGATTTGGAGCTAAAAAAATTCTTAAGTAGTTGAATTTATCAACAGGATCCAACGATTCATTTTTATGAATCGCAGTTTCGAAAGATGACCAAAAACTGAGCCACTCTGCTGTATTACCCGAGAATTTTGCCATGTTGAGTTTTGGTAATTTAATATTTATAGTTTCTTTTAAACTAGACACTTGCTTAAAAACTGGTTCATTTTGTATTTCTCTTTTGTTCATATCTGTTAACTTTCTTTTGGCTCTAAAACGCCACGAAGTAATATTTCCTATATTCGTTGGCACTCTGAAGTTCTGTCTCTAATTGGGCTTCTTGAACTAGTTTTTTTATCTCGAAATCTAAATTTTTTAGTTCCATCTCTGTAGTATTTAATTGCTCCAAATATTCTTCTAAGTCTTTAGTGTCGGTGTCCGTGTTGGCTATTAGAGTTTCTAATTGATGAATAAATTTATTTATACTGTCTCTAATGACAGCTCTTTCTTTTTTAGCGATGACTAAATTTTGTTGTTCTGCCATTTTAATTAAATATAAATAGTTTCTGTTTTTTCTTAAAATATTCATATTTTTTGTTTTCTTATAATCAGTTTGATAAATCACATCCCGGTACAGGGATGCCACTAATGTAAAAATATCTAAAAGTTCTAAATTACTTATTTCTTGTAAGCTCCATCAAAATAAAAGGAAAAATTAATCTTCTGACCTTTTCTTCAGAATACGGGCTGGATGATTTATCACTAAGTGTTATTCCAAAGGTAGAGTAATTGCACTAGGACACAGAAACTTGCGCCATAAATAATCCAATGGAAGAGAAAAAATGATGTATTTAAAACTTGATTTAAATAATAGTACACCTATGATTAATAAACATTTGAGAATTAATTACAATATTTACAAAGTAAAATAAAGATTAAGTTATTAAAGTTTAAAGTTTAATTTCTTCATTCTAATGTTCTAAGAATTTCTAGTCTTTTAAGATGTCCATCTATGAACACCTTCTTTCTGTGAGGTTCTGATCTGATTTGAGCTGAAATCACTTCTTGAGTCAAAAGTTCCAACTGGGTAAAACCACAGTCATTAGAAAGAATTTCTAGAAGGTTTCCAAATTATTACAAAATGAGCTTGTTCAACATTTAATTGACTTGTGTGTGGACGTAAATTGTATCTGGACTTGATCACTCTATTTGAATTATTTCTGCTGAGATTAAATGGTTTATTTACGATAAATTATTTTGATGAGTTTTAAGATAATAATTGAAGTATTATTTTCTATTAAATAACTCTAATTTCCAGAATATGATGCAATCAGGGCATTTCTTAAATTAGATCATTGGGAATTCGCAACACATCTAATGATAACTTATTTGCCTTAACTGTTATAACTTATTTTTCAGCTACGGGTTTTTCAAAAAAAGGAAGGTGTCAGTTACTAAAGATATTGACAATATTTATTATAAAAATTAATTTTTTTTAATAAAAAGTATAATTTTTCAAAATTTTGTCAATAATAATTTTTTAATGTATGTTTACCATACTTTCAAAAACAAAGATAAGTATAAAATATTTTTAAATTTTTGTAATAGTGATTTGAACAAGAAAAAATCCTTAAAGTGTCACTTACTGGGAGTTTCACCCTAAGTATTATTTATATCAAACTTTTGATCTTAGACAACTTAAATTAGTATTCTAGAAAGTGCATTTGTCAAGAGCCAATTTATGCGGACTTTATGGATATTCTAGTTCACTGGACATTTCTCTCATTTATATTTCTATTTATGTACCTTCGACAATGTTCAAAATATTGAAAGGGTAGCTCTGTTACCAAATGCTACACATTAGATACAACCCACGTATGTTGCCGTGTTTTATACAAAAAGTGTTGAACCTTAAAATTAAATCCATATAAGGAAGCAAGACTTAACCCCATGCCCTAAAATTAGCACTGGAACGAGTGACTACTGAAACAATTACGAATGGGTGCAAAGCCTGCGGACAAGTACCATGGAACACAAAGAATGTAATCATTAAAGGAAAATAAATACAGCACCGCCATTTATAAAAAGATCAAAACGTATTCGTTTTTAAATACTCTTGAAGAAAAAGGCTGGAAGTGTAAACTTAAAAACATTTTATGAAATTGAAAAAGTCCAGTAGAACAAACAAGCTCTGTATTATTTATATTTGGAAGTTATAGAAAACCCTGAAATTATAAAATCATTCTTTCAGGTAAGTTAAATTACACTAGCCTAAATGTAAAATATTTTCATTTCTTAATTTTGTAAATTATTTAAGAACTCTCATGTATACCGTTCAAACCTATTAAGACATCAAATAAATTCCCTGAATCTTTTTAGGATCTAAAATAAAAAACAAACAAATTTGAGTTTGGAAATATTGCTAAATTCAGCACACATATTGAAAAACTAAAGAAAAAGAAAAGAAACAAAGAAAAGAAAATACTGTTAAATTTTAAAAAGGGAAACATTACAGTAATTTCCTGTCTCTTGAAAAATCTCAAAATATTTCTTGAGGATCAAGTAACATACCAAATTCCTCTGACTTTTTTTTTGCCCAGACAAAAAGATTCGAATGATACAATATTTCAAGAAAACAGAGTAAGTTACATTTAGTAATGTTAAAGGGAAAAAGGAAGGAAACAGAAAAATCAATACTAACATTCTAACTCAGAAACTTTTGTTTGTTTGTTTATAGGGGGTTACCTCTAGAACTTCCGAAGCCATTTCAAGATTAATTGTGTCAAATCAATGGTGACAGTCTCTGCTCCAACACAGGGTATATTTTTTGTCGGTACCAGTACTCGAAAGGGGGTGCAAGAGCATCAAAGTTTAAAAATTGCGATTTTTGTGATACTGAAGGGCTAGAATCTTGAAATTTGGCACGGTGAGTACATTTAAAATGTAAATGCTTGCTAAACACGGTTTCTAAAGAATTCGAATATTAAACGAGTGAAATGATTAAAAAACTTTTTAATTCACCATATATGTGTGGGATTGAATGTGTGATTGAGACTATAAACTTAAAAGTTCATTTGGCTATTATTTTTTAAGTGTAAATTCTGGTACTCGAATAGTTTCCTGAAAATTCGAAATTTAAAAGTGTGCAGGACCAAAACCCATTCTGAAATTGCAATTTCTGTGACACTGTTCTATCTGGAAAATTGAATTTTGGCATGTTATTTACCTTTAACATGTAAATGTTCACTAAGAACGATTTCTAAAATATTTAAAATTTAAAAGAGTCACATAAGTGCAAAACTTTCTAAAGGTATTCTGAATTTTGATTTATTTGAAATTATTAGCGAACTAATCTGAAATTAGGCATTGCCAGGGGCGTAGCTACCGTGGAGCAGTTGGAGCAAGTTGCTCCAGGCGCACGAATCCTAAGGGCGCAAAATTAGTAAAGTCTGAATAAAGATTTTTTAAATATTTGCATGTTTTTTTTTTTTTTTTTTAATTAGAAAATGTGTGGATCAGAACTATTATATACAATCAGTATATTCCTATGATATTTTACCTTATTTTCAACTTCAACTACTTTGACTTGAAACATGTTTTTATACTCAAAAGAAATTACTTCTCTTCGCGAAGTTTTAATGTTATTTCATACCATATACCGCAGCCTCAAGTAACTTCACCAACACTGTTTCTGCATGTTTGGCTTTTTTCTTTAACCTTGCCATTGACGGAAGAAGTTTTTCAAATCTTAAAGTAATCAAACTTATTTACAGGGCTCACTGCGGTCATTTTATTTGCTATCACTATTTCCAAACAAAAATATTCCTGGCATATTTCTATTGGAAATGCTGTAGAAATTTATCGTGATGATTTCTTTACGGAAATAACAATAGCCAAAAAAAAATTAAATAAATAAATAAATAACAGCTGAAAAACTTGTATTTAAGAAGCAACATGTAACAGCATTGCTTTAGCTATTTATATATTTTATCGATTGAAAAAAACAATAGTTTGACAAATTGAAAGAAAATATATTAACCACCAGCTGACCCGCCCGACGTTGTATTGGCCTGAGATAAAAAAAATCAGATAAATAATCACAAGAAATAATAAACAGCAGAGGGCAAAATTTACTGTACTGCAGGGTTGCAAAAAAAAAAAAAAAAAAAAAAAAAAAAAAAAAAAAGCTGGCTAAATTAAAAAAAGCCACACGCCGATGGCTTTTATTGGTTTTAATCGAACTTTTTTGGACAAAATTAGCCTTTTTGACCAAAATTGGATTTTATACAGTGAAGCATTTTGATTATAAACTGTACCTTTTGAATTAGTTTTAAAGACATTTAATTTAGTTAGAAATTAATAAATAAACTAATTTTGCAATAATGACAAGAGAATAATGAAGACAGTAATATTTGAATAACACTTAGATGGCGCTGCTAATGATTTTTAATCAGAATTGCAAATATGTCAGCGAAATTGGAAATGGATGTGGAATTAATTAATTAACAAATATTATGTAAAATTCCATAAAAATCGTAAATTAGAGCTTTTTGCTCATTTCACCCTTTTAAACTTCGAATTTTTTTAGAAACCATTCTTAGCGAGCATTTGTTTTTTAAAAGTAACCGCCATACCAAATTTCAAGTTTCTAGTCCCTTCAGTATCACGAAAATCGTAAGTTTAGAACGTCTTTTTTTTTTCCTCGGCAACATTTTAAATTTAGAATTTAAAAGAGAAACTATTTTGTGCGTGCATTTCCGTCTTAAAAGCCGCAGCCATGTCAAATTTCAAGTTTCTATCCTTAACAATTCCATGGAAATAGTAAATTAGAACGTTTACCGCTCATTTCACCCTTTTAAATTTCGATTTTTTTTAGAAACAATCCTTAGCAAGAATTTGTATGTTAAAAGTAACCGCCATCATGCCAAATTTCGAGTTTCTTAGTCCCTTCAGTAATGTAAAAAAAATTGTATTTTTAGAACGTTTATTTTCTATGCACCTTTTTTAATTTTGAATTTAAAAAAAAAAAATTGTGCGTTTGTGTCTTAAAAGTAGCATATCCATGTCAAATTTCAAGTTTCTATCCTTAACAATTCCATGGAAATAGTAAATTAGAACGCTTACCGCTCATTCACCCTTTTAAATTTCGATTTGTTTTAGAAATAATTCTTAGCGAGCAATTGTATCTTAAAAGTAACCGCCGTGCCAAATTTCCATAGTTTCTAGCCCCTTCAGTATCACAAAAATTGTAAGTTTAGAACGTTTTTCCCCTCTGCACAATTTTAACCCCTTGAAGGGCGGTGGGATATAATATATCCACTTAATTTTAATTACGAAACGCCAAATTGACACCGGAATTTTGGAATCAAATTTTGCTTTTATAATATACGTAAAAAAACTTTTACTTATTTTGAAATAAATTTGTTGTTAAATCCCGGTGTGATTTACTTATTTCAACATTTTAGAAAGATAAGTACTTTGCCCCTTAAAGGGTTAAATTTAGAATTTAAAAGAGAAACTGTTTTGTGTGTACATTACCGTCTTAAAAGTCGCAGCCATGTGTCAAATTTCAAGTTTCTATCCTTAATAATTCCATAGAAATAGTAAATTAGAATGTTTATCACTCATGTCACCTTTTTAAATTTCGATTTGTTTTAGAAACAATCCTTAGCAAGCATTTGTATCTTAAAAGTAACCGCCATGCCAAATTTCAAGTTTCTAGTCCCTTCAGTATCACAAAAATCGTAAATTTAGAACGTTTTTTGTTCGAGAGGAACTGTTTTGTGCGTGCAATTCTGTCTTAAAGGTAGAACAGGCATGTCAAATTTCAAGTTTCTATCCTTAACAATTCCATAGAAATCAGAGTTTAGAACGCTTTTTGCGCATTTCACCTATATAAAATTTCGATTTTTTTTAACTGCGATGATTTACGTCTTAAAAGTAACAGTCATGTCAAATTTCAAGTTTATTTCATTAACAATTCCATAGAAATCGTAATTTAGAACGTGTTTAGAACGCTTTTAGTTCATTTCAGCTTTTCAAATTTCGAATTATTTAGAAACTGTTCTTAGAGAGCATTTACATCTTATAAGTAACTACCATGCCAAATTCTCAGTTTCTAGTCCTTCAGTATCACAAAAATCGCAATTTTAGAACGTTTTTCGCTTTTCACTCCTACCCCTCTGTAGGTGGGGGCTCATCAACATAAAATATATCCTATGTTCGAGCAGGAACTGTCCTCGTCAATTTGCCACTATTACTTTTGAAATCGGTTCGGCAGTTCAAGAGATTACCCCTACAAACAAACAATCAAACGTTACTTCTTTATAATATTAGTGTAGATTTTGCATACGAAAAAGCGAGTAAACGAAAATTTGGATTTTTTTTTTTTTTGTCCTTTGTGAAAACTAAACATGTATACACTTTATCAATATAGTTTATAAAATACATAATCAGTACCGGATTTAAGACTATACCACATGAGTAAAGGGCGAGAAAAATTAGGGTGGGCAGCAAATGAAATTTTGTGTTTGTTATTTTTGAGAGTGTGAAAAACCCTCCAATCTTCAATGGTTTATAAGAGTGTCAACTCTTATCACTGTCCATTGGCTTTAGAAGTATATAGTTCCAATAACAAAAAAAGTTTCAGCGTTGTTCTTCATCTTCTTAAAAGCCATTCGCGCCAGATATTTTTTGAAAGTTACAAAATTTAATTTGTTATACGGCCCCTGGGTTCTATAAGTTATATTTAGAAAAACTTTCTCCGTACTCTAAAAGGTAAAATAATAATAATTAATTTTTTGTACGACCAAAACTTACCGAGTTAAGATACTTTGAATTTTATAAATTTTCAGCGTTTCCTTGCACTTAAAATGGAAAAACGTATTTCATCCAAATGCGACAAGTCAAAATTAAAAATTTCTTGAAAACAGTGTGTTTATTTTTTAGCGTTCTATAGTGCTAACAACAGATGCAGCGCAAATTGTGCTAACCCCATGGGCGCATTTAAAACGGAAATCCCGCCCACTCCAAATAAAAATAAGGTTTAAAATCGAAATAAGAATATATGATTTAAAAAAAAAATGGTTGAATTTTTCGAGTGACAAGAGAGCGCACCAATTTTACTTGCTCCAGGGCGCGAAATATGTAGCTACGCCACTAGGCATTACTGTTACTTTTAAGACGTAAGTGGTAATATCCAAAGAGTTTCTAATAAAAATACAAATTTGAAAAGGTACAGGAACAATTAATATTCTAAAATAGTGATTTTTGGATACTATTGGGGCGAGAAACTTGAAATTTGGCATGGTAATCTTTTTATGCAAGTGCTCAATAAGACCAGTCTCTAAAAAAATCGAAATTTAAAAGAGTGAAATGAGAATAAAACGTTTGAAAATATTCTATATTTTGATTTATTTGAAATTGTTACGGCTATAAACTTGAAATTTGACATGGTGATTATTTTTTTAGATATAAGTGCACCCTCCTGATCACATTCTAAAAATTTCGAAATTTAAAAATGTACAGGAGTAAAAAACATTTCAAAATTGAATTTTCTTTTATACTGTTAGGGATAGAATTTTAAATTTGGCAATATTACTTTTAAGATATAAATAATCGCTAAAATCAGTTTCTAAAAAATTCAAAATTTAAAAGTCTGAAATGAGCGGAAATCTTTCTAAAAACGCCGTATATTGTGATTTATTTGAAATTGTAAGGCATAGAAACATAATATTTGACATGGTTGTTACTTTTAAAATGTAAATGATCACACAGAACAGTTTTTTAATAAAATCAAAATTTAAAAGAGTTAAATGAGCTGAAAAGGTCTAAAATTAAAATTACTTTGGAACCACTCTACCGATTTCAGTTTTTTCAGGATAACAATCGTTACAGTATCTGCCTAAAACCTGCCTATCTTTATTTCTGTATAAAGGGGTGAAAAGGGGTGAAACCAGGATAATTACGATATCTTTGAGTATGTTTGAGGATAGAAACATGAAAGTTGACGCGTTGGTTATCTTTAAGAGGTAAATGCTTGGTAAGAGGAGTTCTAAATTAAGATTTATTTTGAAATCTTCGTGCTACAACCATAAAATTCGACATGACAGTTATTTTTAACGCGTACATACTCGCTCAAAACGGTTTCTAAAATTCCGAAATTTCAAAGGAGCGGGAAATGTTCTAAAACCGATTATTTTGGAACTGGAACTAGTGAGCTGATTTCAAAACTTCTCCCAGAATAATAATACTGACAGTATCTGCTTAAAAATAAGCTATATATTATGTCTGTTCAAACTATTCTTTTAAGTGGAGGGAGAGGGAGGGGAGCAAATATGAAAAACGTACTAAAATGGGATTTCTTTCTATTAAGTCTAGAAACATAAAATTTTATGTGGTGGTTATTTTTAAAACGTAAATATTCTCTAAGAAATTTCCTTAAATGATTCGAGATATATAATGAAATGATTAAAAAGTGCTGTTAAAACATGATATTTTCGCATGTATTTTTACACTGTGATTTTCTGAAATTGTCAACGTAGAAATTTTAAACTTGGTAAAGTTAGAACTTCTAATACACAAGTGCTCGCGAACAATATAGTTTTATTTTAGTAACTGCAAGATTTAATGAAAATGTTTGTAATAAAGAAATATGATTGCGAAGTAAGTAAAGAATTACTTAATATTTAGCATTTCGCCGGAAGGAACATGACGATTAAATAGACAAAACTATTTTTTTTTAGTTTTTACTTAGAATCCAAAATTGCCAAAGCTATTTTGAAATTTCTTTCACTGTACGATAGCTGATAACAGAGTTCTCAAATAGAATGCATTGTATCTGTTTTCTGGGAAAAAAAAAGTTGTTGCAAATTAGTGGAATGTAGATTTTCTCAATAATTCTAGTCTCCATTACAATAATAAAGTTTCCTCGTGTAACTTAATTAGTAATATTTAAATTATTCGCAGTTGTATATTTTTTGCTTATGAAAATAGGCACACAGAAAATTCTTAGTTAAAAAAAAAAATGTGCTTCATCCAATATATTTATTTATCATACTTTAGTAAGGGAAATGAAATGAAATGAGCAATATTTACCTGAACCAAAATTCTGAATATTACAAAGATGAATATTCTGAGCTATTTCCTCGGTTGTGTTTTATAGGCTTCAATATTTGCTTATTGTGGAATAACTTTTAGTATTCTAATTTACGAAATATACTTGCAGCACATGTAAATTTAGTATACAGCTGTCAAATATATTTCATAAAGGAGCAAAGCAAAAAGGTTAGATGAATGTATCTACAGTGAAATCAATAACTTAATTATTATTATTTTTTTCTATTCTTGATACATCTGTGGCGTAAGTATTTCTTAATATGATTGACAATATTCACCTGTTTCTAAGTGAATAATATATTTTGGTTACTCGTACGTTTTTACTTTTTTACCTCATAAATAAGGAATCTTGATACATTTTTTTTAAAGAAAACCATACGTCACGCATAGATTTTGAAACACTTTCCAACTTTTCCAGAATACTGTAACAAACTTCAAAAAAAAATAAAAGAAGATATATAAATAAACAGTTTAGAAAACCGCTACACTTATACATTTTACTTTAATGAAGTTGAAGACCCAGTTTCATCAAGTAACGCCCTCAGTTGATAAGGTATTCTAATTCTTTTGAGCAGCCACGTATATGATCTATAGATGTGTGACACTCCTAAAGTTCCTAAAATTTCATTTAGATATAAAATGCAAAACACGTCTCAATTTCTTTTTTCAGCATTTACTGCCCATGTATGGTGAGTTTAAATATTTTTTGCAGCCCTG
The DNA here is from genome assembly GCA_963931845.1 of Maratus michaelseni. Taxonomy (NCBI): domain Eukaryota; kingdom Metazoa; phylum Arthropoda; class Arachnida; order Araneae; family Salticidae; genus Maratus; species Maratus michaelseni. The sequence continues at coordinate 70,789,477 of OZ007596.1, forward strand.
TATATAATCTACAGATTTTTATACACACCACATATTGGACTAAAATTTAATTCAGTTAGGAAACGCATGACGCAGCTAACCTCATCTGGAAATTCACTTCCACTGATTATTATTTATACACAATACTGCAACCGAAGTTTTCTTTTTGACCCTATAAATGAACAAAAAAATATTATACTCTCCATATTCTACATTAAGCATCTTCTAGTGCACCTCAGCAATGCGAATAAATTTCATTATGTTTGAAATACGAGGGGTAGTCGGAAAATAAGTTTCCTCTGGCGACTGTGGACAGAGGTGTGTATGAAAGACAAAAAATGTAATGAGACATTAAAGGTAAAACGGTAAACCTCTACCCAATAGTATCGGTGTCTTGCACGTTCGCGTTCACCTGCTGTGTCGTCTTTTGCTCATAGCCGTTCCACGCTTCGTACGTATGCAAAGCCCTGATTTTTTCCTGGAAGGCTTTTTGAAGCCTATAAAGCGGTATGACAAATGTCTCATGTACTTGGTACTTATGTGGAAAAGTGAAGTTATGTTTTATCTTTAATGTCTCATTACATTTTTTGTCTTTCATACACACCTCTGTCCACAGTCGCCAGGGGAAACGTATTTTCCGACTGCCCCTCGTAGTAAGACACACAGTTAAAAATAAATTCATGAATCCACGGTAAAACTACTGGCAGCAAAGTTGCCGGATTTTTTCTGTTTCTCTAGTAGATTTTCCATTTTGAGAGGTAAAAGAAGAAAAAACTCCGTTTGTAGAAGTAGTAAATTTCTGTTATAAAATTTTGTCCCTATAACTTTCCGTTATAAACTTTTGGTAAATAAAATTAGTACAAAAATATCACTTATATTCAGTTTTAAAAAATGATTTAAAAAATAAAACCAAACACTTACTTCTGATCTTAAGAGAAACCATGTGCTGAACAGTGAACAAACAACAATCTTGTCTTTACGAGATCGTGCGGGTCCCCGTCAAAAAATATAGTCTATGATCCTGATGACAAAAAGCAATAAATACAGTTGCAATGCAGCAACACGATACGAATCTCACAAAAGAGCGCGGAATCTTGCGTTGTTTTTTCATTTCGGTGCAGCAGCATCTCAGCTTTTTAAACATTGAAAATAAATATGCAGCAGATAACGGAATATCTCCGTTGTCGTCTTCCGTTTCTGTCCGTTCCGTTGTTTTAAGGGAAAATGTCCTTTCGTCATGAAAAGGGACTTTTTTCTGTGAAATTCAGGAAAAAAATATCTGTGAATTTCAGATTATTTTTAACAGTGCACCTAAAAAATACACCGCAAACAATTGTTCCCCATAGGCCACAATGTAACGTAATTATTCTTTGTGTCCCATTTAATGAGTGAAACAAATGCCATGCACTCCAAATTCCACAGAACGAATGTTACATTGTACCATAATAAGGTATATAAACATCAGTATGTTTGAAATAGTGTAATTTTGTTCTTAAATATACTCTAGTTTACGGTTTATCTCCATAAACCAGACTGTAACATAATTCTTTTGCGCATCCCTGTAAACGAATTAAAAATACTAAACATTCCATTTTCAATAGAGATTGTCCTATGGCAATAAAAATACTAACATATACCAATATCATTGTAATCCAAGAATATTTATCCAATTTAGCGCACCAACAGACGCGAAGACAGACGGACAGACAGATGGATGGACAAAGAAACCAAATTCATAAACACTTTTCTATTTTGGAAAAAAAATTATATGTGATGCTTACGAGGTCATTTGCACAATGATTACATTTCAATCTTATAAACTTCCAATACTTTTGAAAAATTATGTTAGATAAAGTTACAAATGGAAAATTCATGTTGTTATTATGCGCAAAGATATTGATATAATAGGAAAAAATTTAAATAGTGTTTTCGGAGCTATGATACGCGTATGAATTCTGATACCCCATCTTTCCACTTGCGGTACGCGAAATAAATGCAGGGAATTATTCTAAACCTGAAAAAAATAACCATATTTGGTTTCTTGTACTCCATTGTCTCAGGCTTAACCCTTAGAATATCATTTTTTTCCAGCGGTTGCTACAGGATTGTCCATTGCTTTGCTACTACTGTTTAAAAATGTAAAAAAAAATGTATGGTGAGTTAAGAGTAAATGAAAAACTCAACGGCATGCGTGTAATCATTGAACCTACAAAACAAATTAAACAAAACATTCTGTGAACAAGCTCTGAATAATCATAGACTGTGCAAAGATAATATCCTACTAAAAAGTTTACAGAAACATATTATCCTTCTGAAAATGCTTACATTTACCATGAGAAAATGTAGGGAAAATCTAACAAGATGTTATCAACATTATCATTGATAATGTTAATGATTGATCCATTGAACCAACTCATCATTGAACCAACAAAACAAATAAAAAAACATTCTGTGAACATTCTATGAACAAGCTCTGAATGACCCATAGACTGTGGACAATTCCGTGAACTCGCATTGGAAATCAGTTAACAACAGCGCTATGCAAAAATTACAAAGAACCAAAATGTCAGTGAACAACCCGTGAACACAACTTAAATTTTAGTAAATATAAGACTGGTTAGTACTAGGAAATTTATCAACTGTCATGAAAAGAATTAAATAAAGCGTGTGTAATTCGTGAAAACTTTAAAAAACTTGCCAAACAAGAGAGCATAGAGTATATGCATGTGAAAAAATGAAAGTGATAAAGTTGAGTCCATCAAAAAGAGGTAGAATACGGAGGGTAAAAATTATGCTAGATGAATACGATTGTAAACCGTAATAACACGCAAGTGGAAAGGAAAATTAAGAGATAGTGTATCTCTGAAAGTTAAATTAACTCTTAAACTGGTATTTTTAATCCAGTAAAGAAAACGTAAACATTCATAATGTTAAATAACTATGACTGAAAAAGTAATTCAAAACACATGAAATTGAAAAAGAGTAAATCACAATCATCCACACCTGACGATGTAAGAGGCCACTACGACCCAAATCAGATATGAAATAAAGCATTTAGTCACTAAGCCATGCCTGCAGTAAACAGACTAATGAAAAAAGTAACCCAGAATAACAGATGTTTTAAACATTGATGACTACAATAACGTTGATGACGGTGTCTTAACGTCGGGCTTACTCTCCACTGAGGATATCGTCGTGGAAGTGGTAAAACCCCAAGAGCAGGAAGATGCAAGTGATAGTGACTCGGAAGAAGAAACTGTCCTTAAAACGCCGACACGTGATTGTGCTTAAGAATCATTACAAAATCTAGAACAGTTTTCTGAAGCAATGAAAAATACTGATGATGCAACATTTAATGCATTAAGTGTTTTAAGACTAAAATTGAAAGAAACAAAATTTTGTAAACTCAAACAATCAACTTTGGAGGAATATTTTTCCAATTTTCAATAAAGATTACCGAGCAGTAACTCACGTAAGTTGTTTTTTATGTATATACTATTAGTTATTAACTAGGATTCAGATTTAGCGAGCGACCGGATTTAACGAGCATTTCTCTGTGTCCCGAGCTCCTCGTTAAATACGGGTCCTACTGTACTCCCACACTCTATTTTATTTACTTTGCTATCACATATAAAATATAATGGAAAAACGTCAGGTAATATTTTTATCATTGTATGATCTTTCTTCCTTTCAAATATTTTTTGTTACTAATCTTTAATAATAAAATGAAGTATACTTAGATCCGTTAATTCGTTTCCGTTATAGAATGAAACAGAAAATTAATTAATAATAACTAACGATTAATTTTTCTGGTGATTTTTTTACTTTTTAATGAAAATGTTTCATACTAGATTCTGAAACGTCAATTGCGTTTACCGTGGAGACATGAAAGGTTTTTGGTTTCTATCGGTCTGTTTACCTATTCTACAGACAATTCTATACCCAGATTTAGTTGTATAGTTTTGGGTTAAATTCGGTTGGTTCGTTCGAAAATATACTTATATAATATATTTTCTTCTACGTCATGGTGCTTTTTAAATTCAGATGATTGCTATTCAAATTATTTTCAGATTTTACCATTTATTGAACAGAAAATGGCGCATTTGAATAACTGATATAAATGTTAAATTATGGATACTAAAAGTTCCGAATGGGGGTCTTTAATTATTCTAATTAATCAGAAATTTTGTCAATACATTTGTCAGATTTTTTTTAATAGGATGTATAACTTTTAATGCAATTTTATACATGCGTTTCGAAAAAATAAAATATGTTTTATATCACTTTATTTATTTGACACGATACATATTTATTTATTTTTTTCTAATTTTCTTTCTTCAGTTCCCTAGCAACTGTACTTCATAATCTATATAAAATTTTTAAAAATCCTGATTATGAAATATTACGTAGGTTGTGGGAAATAAAAAGTTAGTGAATCTTTCGTAATCGGGCTAAAAAATAGTTAAATATGAACGGTGTTAGTAACTTTACTGCATTATAGCGAAAAACACCAGGACTCGCACCGGTGTACTTTGGTTTGCCGTACGAACGCTCTCCCTACTGAGCTAAACTGAAATATGCCAGCCCAGGATATCGTCGCGATAGCTCAGTAGGGAGAGCGTTGGTACGAAAACCAAAGTACCCAGGAGCGAGACCTGGTCTCGACATATTTTCTCTCTGTTGGAAAAATTCTCAGCTATGATACTCCAACCATTGGATATAATTTACCCAGTTTAACATACTTTCCACTGTTCATTATGACCGAATTACATGGTATACAGGAGTTTCCGTGCTATTTCAGATTCATCATGTAAAATGCTACAGTTATAGCTTGGATAGAATTCTCAACTATGGTACTCCAACCATTGGATAGAACTCATGTTTTCACTATTAAATATGCGTATGTTTTCGCAAATTTTTAAAGAAAGCTTGGATACAGTTTATTTATAACTGATTGAAATGTCAGAGATCGGAAAATGAGAACTATTTTTTTATTGCTATGCTAAAGGAGCCGACGCGAAAACAAACAAATAAACAAGAAGGGAGAAGAAAAAAAATTATTTTACAACTAGATAATAATATTTTCTCTTGAAATTTTTACACGGGTAAAACCGTTTTGTTTAACACAAATAAAGTTTCAAATAATTCGGACAAAAAGAACTTTGTATTTTAAAACTATAAAACGACCCTGGGTGAAAAAACAAGAAAATGAGCACTTTTATCACTAAATATCAATATTTTTTCACGAATTTTTCATTTAAAAATACGATTTCATGCACAATCGGATTAAAGATATAACATAATAAAAACTTGGTTATTTTTATTATTTATTATCACGGGTCCGGGCAACCAATCTTTATAATTCTTCAATAAAGGTTTTTTACGTGAAAATCATAGGTTAAAACACATTCTAGAATATAATGTAAAGGAGTTGATAATTTATCAAATATGCAGTAGACTAAAACAAATCATACCTCCATCTGCTAAAGCCCAAGCTAAAGCACAAATCAAAATTATTGTATTCATCATGTCGACTTCCTGGAACCTGAAACTGAAAAATGAAATATAGATCTTGTAAAATTACATATATGGGATTTATTCATGCTCTACATCTTCTACGCGATTCTTCATTAACAAGGGAATTTCACAATCAGGAAATAAAAAAGTTGAAATAAGAAATAATAATAAATAAATGGAATTTTACATACACTTGAAAGAATATAACAAATGAAAAGTTTAGAGAAATATCATACTCGTAAATCTCGAAAATCTCGATTTTATTGTTATTTAGAGTGAAACATCCAGTTATTGACACCTAACCAGTAACTGACACTGCAACAGAAATCTAACTAAACTAAGCATTTTCTTATAAAATACTGCAAAGTAATGTCATCTTGTAAAAATGTCTAAAAGTTCTAAATTACTTATTTCTTGTAAGCCCAATGAAAATAAAAGGAAAAATTAATCTTCTTATTAATTTATTTATACTTTCTCTAATGACAGCTCTTTCTTTCTTAGAGATGACTAAATTTTGTTGTTCTGCCATTTTAATTAAATATAAATAGTTTCTGTTTTCTCTTTAAATATTTATATTTTTTGTTTTCTTATAATCAGTTTGATACATCACATCCCGGTACAGAGATGCCACTAATGTAAAAATCTCTAAAAGTCCTAAATTACTTATTTCTTGTAAGCCCCATCAAAATAAAAGGAAAAATTAATCTTCTGACCTTTTCTTCAGAATACGGGTGGGGTGATTTTTCACTAAGTGTTACTCCAAAGGTAGAGTAATTGCACTAGGACACAGACACTTGCGCCATAAATAATCCAATGGAAGAGAAAAAATGATGTATTTAAATATTGATTTAAATAATAGTACACCTATGATTAATAAACATTTGAGAATTAATTACAATATTTACAAAGTAAAATTAAGATTAAGTTATTAAAGTTTAAAGTTTAATCTCTTCATTCTAATGTTCTAAGTATTTCTAGTCTTTTAAGATGTCCATCTATGAACACCTTCTTTCTGTGAGGTTCTGATCTGATCTGAGCTGAAATCACTTCTTGAGTCCAAAGTTCCAACTGGGAAAAACCACAGTCATTAGAAAGAATTTCTGGAAGGTTTCCAAATTATTACAAAATGAGCTTGTTCAACATTTAATTGACTCGTGTGTGGGAGTAAATTTGGACTTGATCACTCTATTGGATTTACTTCTGCTGAGATTAAATGCTTTATTTACAATAAATTATTTTGATGAGTTTTATGATAGTAATTAAAGTATTATTTTCTATTAAATAACTCTAATTTCCAGGATATGATTCGATCATGGCATTTCTTAAATTAGATCACTAGGAATTCACAGAATCCTTGAGTTCCGTGGTTCAGGAGGAACTCAAAATTCCTAGTCGTTGAGGAGCTTTCACCACTCGTCCTGTTCTGGTAACCACTGGGGAATGGAAGCAGGGTCACTAGGTGTGGTCTTTTCCTCATTGATTCTAGTCATTTCTGGAACTTTTTTCCTGTGTTCACTTCTGGTGGTGTTAGATTTGAATTTTTGTCGAACAATGTTGTCTGAAGATGAACAATTTGTAGTATCGACTTCTAGTAAGAACAGTCGCTGCAACGGGTAGTGAAAAATTCCATTTTCAGTCTTCACTTTTGCTAATCGTGCAACTTCATCTTTTCCTGGCTAGATTTCGATTATTTTGCCCAAAGGCCAGTGAAGACGTCTTTTTTCGGTGTCGTCTAGAAGAACGATGTCTCCTATTTCTAATGGTTTAGAATTCTCTTTCTTGATGGAATTTTGACGTAATTGTCTCAAGTATTCGGTTCTAAATCTGTTTTTTAGGTCATTTTTAATTCTTTGTCTATACTTTGCTCGACGATTAAGTTCTGCGGAGTCTAGAGCATCAATGTCCGGTACTCCAGAGGTATACAATTCCTGTAGAAACATCAGGGGAGTTAAGGGTGCTGGGTCTTGATTGTCTTCTGAAACATAAGTGATGGGTCTGGAATTTATCACTTGTTCACAGTCACATGGTAATGTGCTTAATTCTTCATAATTCAAGGAGGCTCGTCCCAGAACTTTTCTTAAGATTTCTTTCACAATTCGCACTAGGCGTTCCCACCACCATGGTGCTGAGAGGGGATTGAACTTCCATCGTATCTTCTGGGTGGAAGCTATTGCGCTGACATATTGCCAATCAATGCTTGAAAGTGTTCTGTAGGTACCGATGAAATTTTTCCCGTTATTCTAATAAATTACGTAAGGTCTCCCTCGTCTGGCAATAAATCTTCTTAAAAACTGTAGGAAGCATTCTGTAGACAAAGTTGTTACCAGTTCCAAGTGTATGGCTCGATAAATAGCACAGGTGTACAAGGCTATCCAAACTTTTGTACCATCGGAAAGATGAAGGGGGCCGGCTAAATCGACTCCCACCACCTCAAAAATGGCTGCTTCTCGAACTCTGTTTTCAGGTGGGGTTCCAGGTTCGATTTTCATCCAAGGTATTTGGAACCTTTTGCACTTGACGCATTTTCGAAGGACATTCCTGATACATTTTCTTGCCTTTAATATCCAAAAATTTTCTCTAAGTTTACCCATTAAAATGCTAACTCCAGAAAGTTGGTTTTCTAAATCTTTTTCAGAAATTAATCTTAGGACAACGGTATGATGTGAAGGCAGGATCACTGGACAACGAAAATCTTCCTTATATTTTCTATAGATTATTCTTGTCTTCGCTCTTAAGAGCCTATTTTTATCTTCTATTGGTCTTAAAGCTTTTAGCTTTGGATCGGTTCTTCCCGAAAAAGATTCCTTTTGTATCAGTCTGAATAATGTATTTTCTGCTTTCTCAAATTCATCTACGGAGATATCGGGAGAAGATATTTTTTCTTTCTTTCTTGAGTTATGGAAAAATCTATATATCCATGCGATCATCCTCACGTTCTTTTTATAAGAGGAAAAGTAACGATAATAACGATTCGAAACATCTTCTTCTCTATCTAAAAGTGTTAGGATGCTTTTCTTTCTTTATTTGTTTATGAGTTCTTCATCAGGCTGTTCCTCCGCTTGTGGCTACTGGTCTTCTGGTAAATACAGCCAATATGGCCCTTCCCACCATCTCGACATCCTCAATTGTTCGAATGAACATCCTCTGGAGGGGAGATCCGCAGGGTTCAAATTTTCGGGGATGTGTCTCCAATCTTAGATTCTTGTTACATTTCTCATTTCTAGAACTCTATTGGGGACAAAAGTTCCCCAAGATTGTTCTCTTCGGATCCATCCTAAAGCTGTTGAGGAATCACTCCAAAATGTTGTTTTTTCTGGTTCTAACTTTAAGTCGGTCACAATAGTTTTCGCAAGTCTCACTCCAATAAGGCATGAAAGTAGTTCTAAGCGGGGAATCGTGAATTCCTTAATGGGAGCTACTCGGCTTCTCGCATTCACTAACTGGACTCTAACTCCTTCTGGAGATTGTGATCTGAGATAGGCGCAGGTGGCATATGCGCGTCTACTGGCATCTGAAAAAACATGGAGCGATATTTCATTTTCATTCTCAGGCAGTAAGTTTAACCAACGTAATACCCGAATCTGCTTTAATGCATTAATGTGTTTCCACCAACTAGCAAATTGAGTTTTTAAATTTTCGGGGAGTTCTTCATCTCATTTTAGTTTTAATATCCATGTTTCTTGAAGTATTAGTTTAGGAATAAGAGTTGCCGGCGCTGTAAATCCAATGGGATCAAATATTTTCTGCGTGACTGATAAAAGTTTCCTTTTGGTGAACGGTTCGTTAATTTTATGCGTTTCTTCTGTTTTACACATTAAATTATCGTTTTCTAAATCCCAAATTAATCCCAAAATTTGTGCAAATTTCGGTTTCTCTTCAGATTCTTCAAACATAGCCTGAGGCAAATTCGATCGCCAACATCTTAAATTGAAATAAGCAGAGGCTAAAATTGTTTGGGATTCTGCTACAAACTTTTCGGTATCTTGTACAGAGTTCAAACTCGTTAGTGAATTGTCTATGTAAAATGAATCTTTTAAAATTCGGGACGTGTCTTGTAAATGTTCAGGGACTTCACCCAAAAGATGATTGAGCGTGGCCATTAACAAAAGGGGGCTTGAAGTGAGTCCGAAAACTACCCGACAATGTCGATAAATTTTAAGTTTTCTTTCAGTGTTCAACCAAAAAAATCTCAGAAAACCACGATCTTTCTCGGTTATTTTGATTTGAAGGGGAGCTTTTTTCTATATCTGAAGAAATTCCTATGCGGTATTTCCGATATCGATTCAAAATACGAGGAATAATTTCTATTAAATTAGGTCCTTTCGTAAGACAATCGTTCAGGGAAAAGGAGTTTCTGGAGTGTGCAGACTTATTGAAAACTGGGCGAATTTTTGTGGTTTCACTTGTTTCTTTAATGACCGATCTATGGAGTAAAAAATGTACTTTATTTTCTTTCTGATCTAGCACTTCTTCTATGATCCGGTTATCTTCCCACAAATTATAAATTTCTTCGTATTCCGTTCTCTTATTGGTTTTGGATCAATTTATTTTCTGTTATAAAAAGGAACTTTTCCGCTAAGGAACGGTTGCTTATTAAAATTGAACTGTCAACAATCCATGGTAAGGACACTTCGTAACGACCAGATTCGTCGCGTTTAACAGTTTCCAAAAAAATGTTGCTGCGTTTCTGTCTCTAAATCATTTTTAGTTTTGGTATCTTCATTAAAAATTCCTAGAGTATCCAAACTCCATAGATCAGACAAATTAACGTTTGAGACATGCAAAGACAACGATAAGACTGCTAAAGATTTTTCTGAAACAATTTTATTATTTTCCGTTTTTTCCATAATGGTTCAGCCCAATCTCGTTTCAAAAGCTGTCAAGTCTAGTTTAGGAAAGTATCTTATATTATTAGTGAATAATTTCGCCGCAACATCGGCCCCTATCAATAAATGAATGTCTTCTGGATTGTTCTCATATAAACATAAATTATTATTTCTGTGAACATCTGATAAAAAGACACCGTCTTTTTCCAAGGTTTCTATTAATTTCATATCATTGTATAAATTCACACCTGTACAGATTTTTTCTTGATCTAATGCCTGTATCTTACAATTAAATTTCTGGTCTAGGCTACTTAAAGTGAATTCATAACGATTGTGCTCGCTCGACATTTCCACACCTCCAAAAAGGCCATATCTAATTTTCTCCGTTTTTATTTTCTTTAATTTTAATTTGTTCGCTGCGTATTTAATGACGTAAGTATTCTGTGATCCAGAATCGATTAACATTCTAATAAATGCAGGTGAATTATTTTTATGTACGGCTACTATCAAAGTTTGTAAGTACACATTTGAAAAATCATTGTGATTTGTCAACATCTAGTCCGCATTTTCATTAGAATCGGTATTAAAATCTTTCTGTTTTGGGCTTTTTCTCTATTACACATTATGTCGGAGTGCTTTCCGTTACAGCTAAAGCAGAAAATCTTTGATAAACAATTTTTCGCTATATGATTTGACCTACTTAGGCAACGAAAACATACACCTCTCTTTTTTAACAAGTCAAGTCCTTCATCAAACGGTAAATTTCGAGCAACGATACATTTACTGCTCATATGCGAGCCAGAACAGAAAGAACAGATTTCCTTTTCACTTTTGCTTTCAACAAATAAATCACACGCCGTCGCATACTTTTTGTTTTGATTATCTGTTGGATTTTTGCGGGAGGGAAACGAATAATTCTTCCTATTTGATTGTGTATTACTGGCACTTGGAGGGGAATATTTATCCGTTTCGCTGGTGAATGTCATCATTCTTTACCGTGAATTTAGTTGCTTAGATAAAAAGGATATTACTTCTTTTACGCTGAAAGATTCATCTATAAATTCTTTATTAAATTCTAATATTAATTCACGTGGTAAGATTTTTAATAATATTGGACATAACAAGTTACTAGATTTATCTGATGGAATCTCCAAACTTTCTAGGTATCTAATGTGTATCTGTATTTCATCGTAATTTTTTCTTAAGGACCTGGTATCACTGGAATGTTTAAGAGGCGGTATATTTAATACAGCATTCATGTGTACATTTATCAAATCATTTTTCCTTTCATACCTATCTTTTAAAACGTTTATAGCTTTTAAGTAATTTTCAGCTGTGATAGCAAATCCCTCAATCGATTTAAAAGGATTTGGAGCTAAAAAAATTCTTAAGAAGTTGAATTTATCAACAGGATCCAACGATTCATTTTTATGAATCGCAGTTTCGAACGATGACCAAAAACTGAGCCACTCTGCTGTATTACTCGAGAATTTTGCCATGTTGAGCTTTGGTAATTTAATATTTATAGTTTATTTTAAACTAGACACTTGCTTAAAAACTGGTTCATTTTGTATTTCTCTTTTGTTCATATCTGTTAACTTTCTTTTGGCTCTAAAACGCCACGAAGTAATCTTCTCTATATTCGTTCGCACTCTGAAGTTCTGTCTCTAATTGGGCTTCTTGAACTAGTTTTTTTTATCTCGCAATCTAAAGTTTTTTGTTCCATCTCTGAATTATTTAATTGCACCAAAGATTCTTCTAAGTCTTTAGTGTCGGTGTCGGTGTTGGCTATTAGAGTTTCTAGTTGATGAATAAATTTATTTATACTGTCTCTAATGACAGCTCTTTCTTTCTTAGCGATGACTAAATTTTGTTGTTCTGCCATTTTAATTAAATATAAATATTTTCTGTATTTTCTTAAAATATTCATATTTTTTGTTTTCTTATAATCAGTTTGATAAATCACATCCCGGTACAGGGATGCCACTAATGTAGAAATCTCTAAAAGTTCTAAATTACTTATTCCTTGTAAGCCCCATCAAAATAAAAGGAAAAATTAATCTTCTGACCTTTTCCTCAGAATACGGGCGGGATGATTTATGACTAAGTGTTAATCCAAAGGTAGAGTAATTGCACTAGGACACAGACACTTGCGCCGTAAATAATCCAATGGAAGAGAAAAAATGATGTATTTAAATCTTGATTTAAATAATAGTACACCGATGATTAATAAACATTTGAGAATTAATTACAATATTTACAAAGTAAATTTAAGGTTAATTTATTAAAGTTTAAAGTTTAATCTCTTCATTCTAATGTTCTAAATATTTTGTCTTTTAAGATGTCCATCTATGAACACCTTCTTACTGTGAGGTTCTGATCTGATTTGAGCTGAAATCACTTCTTGAGTCCAAAGTTCCAACTGGGAAAAACCACAGTCATTAGAAAGAATTTCTAGAAGGTTTCCAAATTATTAAAAAATGAGCTTGTTCAACATTTAATTGACTTGTGTGTGGGCGTAAATTGTATCTGGACTTGATCACTCTATTTGAATTATTTCTGCTGAGATTAAATGGTTTATTTACGATAAATTATTTTGATGAGTTTTAAGATAAAAATTGAAGTATTATTTTCTATTAAATAACTCTAATTTCCAGAATATGATGCAATCATGGCATTTCTTAAATTAGATCATTGGGAATTCGCAACACATCTAATGATAACTTATTTGCCTTAACTGTTATAACTTATTTTTCAGCTACGGGTTTTTCAAAAAAAAGGAAGGTGTCAGTTACTAAAGATATTGACAATATTTATTATAAAAATTCAGTTTTTTTTATTAAAAAGATTAATTTTTCAAAATTTTGTCAACAATAGTTTTAATATATATCGTTACTATACTTTCAAAAACAAAGATAAGTATAAAATATTTTTAAAACTTTGTAATAGTGATTTGAACAAGAAAAAATCCTTAAAGTGTCAGTTACTGGGGGTTTCCCCCTAAGTATTATTTATATCAAATTTTTGATCTTAGACAACTTAAATTAGTATTCTAGAAAGTGCATTTGTCAAGAGCCAATTTATGCGGACTTTATGGATATTCTAGTTCACTGGACATTTCTCTCATTTATATTTATATTTATGTATCTTCGACAATGCTCAAAATATTAAAAGGGTAGCTCTGTTACCAAATGCTACATATTAGATACAACCCACGTATGTTGCCGTGTTTTATACAAAAAGTGTTGAACCTTAAAATTAAATCCATATAAGGAAGCAAGACTTAACCCCATGCCCTAAAATTATCGCTGGAACGAGTGACTACTGAAACAATTACGAATGGGTGCAAAGCCTGCGGACAAGTACCATGGAACACAAAGAATGTAATCATTAAAGGAAAATAAATACAGCACCGCCATTTATAAAAAGATCAAAACGTATTCGTTTTTAAATACTCTTGAAGAAAAAGGCTGGAAGTGTAAACTTAAAAACATTTTATGAAAGTAGGAAATTGGAAAAGTCCAGTAGAACAAACAAACTCTGTATTATTTATATTTGGAAGTTATAGAAAAACCTAAAATTATAAAATAATTATTTCAGGTAAGTTAAATTACACTAGCCTAAATGTAAAATATATTCATTTCTTAATTTTGTAAATTATTTAAGAACTCTCATGTATACCGCTCAAACCTATTAAGACATCAAATAAATTCCCTGAATCTTTTTAGGATCTAAAATAAAAAACAAACAAATTTGAGTTTGGAAATATTGCTAAATTCAGCACACATATTAAAAAACTAAAAGAAAAAAAGAAAAAGAAAAAAAATGAAAAATGAAAAAGAAAAGAAACAAAGAAAAGAAAATACTGTTGAATTTTAAAAAGGTAAACATTACAATAATTTCCTGTCTCTTGAAAAATCTCAAAATATTTCTGGAGTATCGAGTAACATACCAAATTCCTCTGACCTTTTTTTGCCCAGACAAAAAGATTCGAATGATACAATATTTCAAGAAAACAGAGTAAGTTACATTTAGTAATGTTAAAGGAAAAAGGAAGGAAACAGAAAAAACAATACCAACATTCTAACTTAGAAACTTTTGTTTGTTTGTTTATAGGAGGTAACCTCTAGAACTACCGAAGCCATTGCAAGATTAATTGTGTCAAATCAATGGTGACAGTATATTTTTTATCGGTACCACTACTCCAAAGGGAGTGCAAGAGCATCAAAGTTTAAAAATTGCGATTTTTGTTATACTGAAGGGCTAGAATCTTGAAATTTGGCCCGGTGAGTACATTTAAAATGTAAATGCTTGCTAAACACGGTTTCTAAAGAATTCGAATATTAAACGAGTAAAATGATTAAAAAACATTTTAATTCACCATATATGTGTGGGATTGAATGTGTGATTGGGACTATAAACTTAAAAGTTGATTTGGCTATTATTTTTTAAGTGTAAATTCTGGTACTCGAATAGTTTCCTGAAAATTCGAAATTTAAAAGTGTGCAGGACCAAAACCCATTCTGAAATTGCAATTTCTGTGACACATTCTATCTGGAAAATTGAATTTTGGCATGCTATTTACCTTTAACATGTAAATGTTCACTAAGAACGATTTCTAAAATATTTAAAATTTAAAAGAGTCATATAAGTGCAAAACTTTCTAAAGGTATTCTGAATTTTGATTTATTTGAAATTATTAGCGAACTAACGTGAAATTAGACATTGCTTGTACTTTTAAGACGTAAGTGCTCGCATCCAAACAGTTTCTAATAAAAATAGAAATTTTAAAAGGTACAGGAACAATTAATATTCTAAAATAGAGATTTTTGTGATGCTATTGGGGCGAGAAACTTGAAATTTGGCAGGGTAATCTTTTTATGCAAGTGCTCAATAAGACCAGTCTCTAAAAAAATCGAAATTTAAAAGAGTGAAATGAGCATAAAACGTTTGAAAATATTCTTTACTTTGATTTATTTGAAATTGTTACGGCTATAAACTTGAAATTTGACATGGTTATTATTTTTTACATATAAGTGCACCCTCCTGATCACATTCTAAAAATTACGAAATTTAAAAATTTACAGGAGTAAAAAACATTTCAAAATTGAATTTTCTTTTATACTGTTAGGGATAGAATTTTAAATTTGGCAATATTACTTTTAAGATATAAATAATCGCTAAAATCAGTTTCTAAAAAATTCAAAATTTAAAAGTCTGAAATGAGCGGAAATCTTTCTAAAAACGCCGTATATTGTGATTTATTTGAAATTGTAAGGCATAGAAACATAATATTTGACATGGTTGTTACTTTTAAAATGTAAATGATCACACAGAACAGTTTTTTAATAAAATCAAAATTTAAAAGAGTTAAATGAGCTGAAAAGGTCTAAAATTAAAATTACTTTGGAACCACTCTACCGATTTCAGTTTTTTCAGGATAACAATCGTTACAGTCTCTGCCTAAAACCTGCCTATCTTTATTTCTGTATAAAGCCCCTAAAAGGGGTGAAACCAGGATAATTACGATATCTTTGAGTATGTTTGAGGATAGAAACATGAAAGTTGAAGCGTTGGTTATCTTTAAGAGGTAAATGCTGGGTAAGAGGAGTTATAAAAACAAAAAAATCGATCAGTGTAAAATAAATCGAAAATCTTCTAAAAATGTTCTAAATTAAGATTTATTTTGAAATCTTCGTGCTACAACCGTAAAATTCGACATGACAGTTATTTTTAACGCGTACATACTCGCTCAAAACGGTTTCTAAAATTCCGAAATTTCAAAGGAGTGGGAAATGTTCTAAAACCGATTATTTTGGAACTGGAACTAGTGAGCTGATTTCAAAACTTCTCCCAGAATAATAATACTGACAGTACCTGCTTAAAAATAAGCTATATATTATGTCTGTTCAAACTATTCTTTTAAGTGAAGGGAGGGGGAGGGGAGCAAATATGAAAAACGTACTAAAATGGGATTTCTTTCTATTAAGTCTAGAAACATAAAATTTTATGTGGTGGTTATTTTTAAAACGTAAATATTCTCTAAGAAATTTCCTTAAATGATTCGAGATATAGAATGAAATGATTAAAAAGTGCTGTATAAACATGATATTTTCGCATGTATTTTTACACTGTGATTTTCTGAAATTGTCAACGTAGAAATTTTAAACTTGGTAAAGTTAGAACTTCTAAGACACAAGTGCTCGCGAACAATATAGTTTTATTTTAGTAACTGCAAGATTTAATGAAAATGTTTGTAATAAAGAAATATGATTGCGAAGTAAGTAAAGAATTACTTAATATTTAGCATTTCGCCGGAAGGAACATGACGATTAAATAGACAAAACTATTTTTTTTTTAGTTTATACTTAGAATCCAAAATTGCCAAAGCTATTTTGAAATTTCTTTTACTGTACGATAGCTGATAACAGAGTTCTCAAATAGACTGCATTGTATCTGTTTTCTGGGAAAAAAAGTTGTTGCAAATGAGTGGAATGTAGATTTTCTCAATAATTCTAGTCTCCATTACAATAATAAAGTTTCCTCATGTAACTTAATTAGTAATATTTAAATTATCCGTAGTTGTATATTTTTTGCTTATGAAAATAGGCACACAAAAAATTCTTAGTTAAAAAAAAAATTGTGCTTTATCCAATATATTTATTTATCATACTTTAGTAAGGGAAATGAAATGAAATGAGCAATATTTACCTGCACCAAAATTCTGAATATTACAAAGATGAATATTCTGAGCTATTTCCTCGGTTGTGTTTTATAGGCTTCAATGTTTGCTTATTGTTTAATAACTTTTAGTATTCTAATTTACGAAATATACTTGCAGCAAATGTAAATTTAGTATACAGCTGTCAAATATATTTCATAAAGGAGCAAAGCAAAAAGGTTAGATGAATGTATCTACATTGAAATCAATAACTTAATTATTATTTTTTTTCTATTCTTGATACATCTGTGGCGTAACTATTTCTTAATATGATTGAAAATATTCACCTGTTTCTAAGTGAATAATATATTTTGGTTACTCGTACGTTTTTACTTTTTTACCTCATAAATAAGGAATCTTGATACATTTTTTTAAAAGAAAACCATACGTCACGCATAGATTTTGAAACACTTTCCAACTTTTCCAGAATACTGTAACAAACTTCAAACAAAAAATAAAAGAAGATATATAAATAAACAGTTTAGAAAACCGCTACACTTATACACTTTACTTTAATGAAGTTGAAGACCCAGTTTCATCAAGTAACGCCCTCAGTTGATAAGGTATTCTAATTCTTTTGAGCAGCCACGTATATGATCTATAGATGTGTGACACTCCACGTGGTTTCCTAAAATTTCATTTAGATATAAAATGCAAAACACGTCTCAATTTCTTTTTTCAGCATTTACTGCCCATGTATGGTGACTTTAAATATTTTTTGCAGCCCTGTATATAATCTACAGATTTCTATACACACCACATATTGGACTAAAATTTAATTCAGTTAGGAAAAGCATGACGCAGCTAACCTCATCTGGAAATTCACTCCCACTGATTATTATTTATACACAATACTGCAACCGAAGTTTTCTTTTTGACCCTATAAATGAACAAAAAAATATTATACTCTCCATATTCTACATTAAGCATCTTCTAGTGCACCTCAGCAATGCGAATAAATTTCATTATGTTTGAAATACGAGGGGCAGTCGGAAAATAAATTTTCTCTGGCGACTGTGGACAGAGGTGTGTATGAAAGACAAAAAATGTAATGAGACATTAAAGGAAAAACGGTAAACCTCTACCCAATGGTATCGGTGTCTTGCACGTTCGCGTTCACCTGCTGTGTCGTCTTTTGCTCATAGCCGTTCCACGCTTCGTCCGTATGCAAAGCCCTGATTTTTTCCTGGAGGGCTTTTTGAAGCCTATAAAGCGGTATGACAAATGTCTCAATGTACTTAGTACTTATGTGGAAAAGTGAAGTTATGTTTTATCTTTAATGTCTCATTACATTTTTTGTCTTTCATACACACCTCTGTCCACAGTCGCCAGAGGAAACTTATTTTCCGACTGCCCCTCGTAGTAAGACACACAGTTAAAAATAAATTCATGAATTCACGGTAAAACTACTGGCAGCAAAGTTGCCGGATTTTTTCTGTTTCGCTAGTAGATTTTCCATTTTGAGAGGTAAAAGAAGAAATAACTCCGTTTGTAGAAGTAGTAAATTTCTGTTATAAAATTTTGTCCCTATAACTTTCCGTTATAAACTTTTGGTAAATAAAATTAGTACAAAAATATCACTTATATTCAGTTTTAAAACAATGATTTAAAAAATAAAACCAAACACTTACTTCTGATCTTAAGAGAAACCATGTGCTGAACGGTGAACAAACAACAATCTTGTCTTTACGAGATCGTGCGGGTCCCCGTCAAAAAATATAGTCTATGATCCTGATGACAAAAAGCAATAAATACAGGTGCAATGCAGCAACACGATACGAATCTCACAAAAGAGCGCGGAATCTTGCGTTGTTTTTTCATTTCGGTGCAGCAGCATCTCAGCTTTTTAAACATTGAAAATAAATATGCAGCAGATAACGGAATATCTCCGTTGTCGTCTTCCGTTTCTGTCCGTTCCGTTGTTTTAAGGGAAAATGTCCTTTCGTCATGAAAAGGGACTTTTTTCTGTGAAATTCAGGAAAAAAATGTCTGTGAATTTCAGATTATTTTTAACAGTGCACCTAAAAAATACACCGCAAACAATTGTTCCCTATAGGCCACAATGTAACGTAATTATTCTGTGTGTCCCATTTAATGAGTGAAACAAATGCCATGCACTCCAAATTATACAGAACGAATGTTACATTGTACCATAATAAGGTATATAAACATCAGTATGTTTGAAATAGTGTAATTTTGTTCTAAAATATACTCTAGTTTACGGTTTATCTCCATAAACCAGACTGTAACATAATTCTTTTGCGCATCCCTGTAAACGAATTAAAAATACTAAACATTCCATTTTCAATAGAGATTGTCCTATGGCAATAAAAATACTAACATATACCAATATCATTGTAATCCAAGAATATTTATTCAATTTAACGCACCAACAGATGCGAAGACAGACGGACAGACAGATGGATGGCCAAAGAAACCAAATTCATAAACACTTTTCTATTTTGGAAAAAAAATTATATGTGATGCTTACGAGATCATTTGCACAATGATTACATTTCAATCTTATAAACTTCCAATACTTTTGAAAAATTATGTCAGATAAAGTTACAAATGGAAAATTCATGTTGTTGTTATGCGCAAAGATATTGATATAATAGGAAAAATTTTAAATAGAGTTTTCGGAGCTATGATACGCGCATGAATTCTGATACGCCATCTTTCCACTTGCGGTACGTGAAATAAATGCAGGGAATTATTCTAAATCTGAAAAAAATAACCATTTTTGGTTTCTTGTACTCCATTGTCTCAGGCTTAACCCTTAGAATATCATTTTTTCCCAGCGGTTGCTACAGGATTGTCCATTGCTTTGCTACTACTGTTTAAAAATGTAAAAAAATGTATGGTGAGTTAAGAGTAAATGAAAAACTCAACGGCATGCGTGTAATCATTGAACCTACAAAACAAATTAAACAAAACATTCTGTGAACAAGCTCTGAATAATCA
Organism: Maratus michaelseni; assembly: GCA_963931845.1. Classification (NCBI taxonomy): domain Eukaryota; kingdom Metazoa; phylum Arthropoda; class Arachnida; order Araneae; family Salticidae; genus Maratus; species Maratus michaelseni. The sequence goes on from OZ007596.1 coordinate 70,809,484, forward strand.
TAGACTGTGCAAAGATAATATCCTACTAAAAAGTTAACAGAAACATATTATCCTTCTGAAAATGCTTACATTTACCATGAGAAAATGTAGGGAAAATCTAACAAGATGTTATCAACATTATCATTGATAATGTTAATGATTGATCCATTGAACCAACTCATCATTGAACCAACAAAACAAATAAAAAAAACATTCTGTGAACATTCTATGAACAAGCTCTGAATGACCATAGATTGTGGACAATTCCGTGAACTCGTATTGGAAATCAGTTAACAACAGCGCTATGCAAAAATTACAAAGAACCAAAATGTCAGTGAACAACCCGTGAACACAACTTAAATTTTAGTAAATATAAGACTGGTTAGTACTAGAAAATTTATCAACGGTGATGAAAATAATTAAATAAAGCGTGTGTAATTCGTGAAAACTTTAAAAAACTTGCCAAACAAGAGAGCATAGAGTGTATGCATGTGAAAAAATGAAAGTGATAAAGTTGAGTCCATCACAAAGAGGTAGAATACGGAGGGTAAAAATTATGCTAGATGAATACGATTGTGAACCGTAATAACACGCAAGTGGAAGGGAAAAGTAAGAGATAGTGTATCTCTGAAAGTTAAATTAACTCTTAAACTGGTATTTTTAAACCAGTAAAGAAAACGTAAACATTCTTAATGTTAAATAACTATGACTGAAAAAGTAATTCAAAACACATGAAATTGAAAAAGAGTAAATCACAATCATCCACACCTGACGATGTAAGAGGCCACTACGACCTAAATCAGATATGAAATAAAGCATTTAGTCACTAAGCCATGCCTGCAGTAAACAGACAAATGAAAAAAGTAACCCAGAATAACAGAAATTAGAGTATGGATCGAAAATAATGTATGAATACAGACATTTATCCCAAAAGACCTCAGATGTAATGAGCATGTAAACACATGCATGTATTAAGCACTGAGTAAAGAATTATATTACAATGTATATGAGAGATGTGCAAAGATAATATCCTGCTAAAAAGTTAACAGAAACATATTATACTTCTGAGCACGTTTGCACTTACCATAAGAAATGTAGGGGAATTTTAACAATGTGTGTTTAACCAGCTACAATAGCTAAAAAGTCGTGAATTAAAAACATTTAAAAATTATAATAACTAACACAGGGTACGTATGCATTTACCGCAATTTTTAATAGAATTTTTCACCTTATTTAAATGCAGAAAGGTATTACAATTCCTGCAATTAAACAAGGCGTCTGCAATTTCTGTTATTTAAATATTAAATAAAAATTTTCTACGAGAAAATTGTGGTAAAAGGGTACGAACCATGTAACAAGAGCTGAAATATGTGTAAAGTAATACTCCCTTTAGAATACATAAAAGACGTGGGAGGAAGAGCTAAAACTTATGCCTGAACTATACAATGACTGGAATCAATATCTATCAGAAAATTCCAATTTTATAAAATTGAATGTATACTTTGAATTCAATAAGAGCACGTCCAGCAATTTATCTGTATTGTCTGAAATTCGACGCAATGCATCTAACCAACATATCATTTATATTATGATTTGAAATGTAAACCAATAAACAAACTAAACAATTACACAAAATAATTAAAATTAAAGAAAACAAGAGAAAGATATTAGATTCACAAATATTCAAGAGTACTTAAATCCTAAATACTTTCACATACGCGTTACACAACATAATTGCAATAAGAAGCTAAGGTATTTTCAAAACGCATTCAACTTTGCTTAAAATTTAGACAATTACCAGATATTTAATGAAAAATTATTTTGGACTAGGGTGATAACTAAAGAATGCCACTCTATTCTTGTTTCTACAAATATTTTCTAACATCCACATCCGGTCTTAAAGGGGGCGAGGTCGGGTGGCTGGCGGGAACAATAAAAACTAAAAGGTGGAAAATACGCAAAATAAAATACTTAGTAAAAACTTGTAGGGGTGAAGAAAAAAACTCAGCCAAGGCGCCATGCTTAGTAAAGCATCCCCTGCCTTTATCCCCTGAAAATATTTTTCACCTAGAGTTCTGGATTAAAGATTAAGTATTAGAGAGATTTATTACTGAATAAAATAATTAATGAATATCTACGTACCTTTGATTTGTGTCTAAGGTTCGGTTCCATCCCTAAATTTCTATCCCCATGCATTGAATAGTATATAATAATGAATTATCATATAGGGGGTGCTGAATGCTAAGTAATCGTTGAATTTATTAAGATTCACTTAGATGATATTCTATGAAATTAGTATTTTCTTTATCAAAACTTAAATTCTTGTTCCGTAGCACGATTTTAAAGAACAGAAGATTTCCTTTAAACAACTAATAGACTTTCTTATGAAGAATTGTGTCTTAAATTAAAATAAGTGACTCCGTTCACAATCATTACTTGAGACTTGAATCTTTTTCACATTTTAATAAAGTAGAATGTAACTTCGAATGAAAATTATAATCTTTACAAACACTCAGAATTTACGTTCAGAATAACACAACCGAAATCAAAATAGAATCTTTTTTTTACATGACTGTCTCGCAGAAAAAGAGCAGGCTCGCAGACAGACAAAAAATCTAATAAAAAAAAAAGAATGAAAGAAAATTAATAACACATCATATAGTAAAATAATAGCAGAATATTTTAACATAATAAGAATTAGAGTTTTTTGAATAGTTTATAGTTTTATAGAATGTTTTTTTTATAGTCAATTTATGACGTAACAATATTAGTTCGAAAAGTCTTTTAAATAGCTTTTTTTTTCATAGTGCTGCCATCTAGCGGAAATAGTTATTATTTAAAATCGTACATCCTCCGCCCCCGGCAGGAGAGAGGACACCTTTGATATAGGAGGCTTGATGTCACCGTCAACTGTCTTAATCAGGACAACCCGCACAAGATTATCTGTTCCAGGATAAGTCTTTAGAATTCGACCCAATTTCCATTTCATGGGCTGTAATCGTTCGTGAACAATTACCAAATCGCCTTCTCGAAGATTTGCACCTGGAGTAGTCCATTTTGGACGCTGTTGAAGATGTTGCAAATATTCGCTGGTCCACCTGCCCCAAAATTGAATTTTTACTTTTTCTATTAAACGCCAGCGAGCATTTAACGATATTTTAGGATGATTTGATGATTCTGGAATGTCAAGAAGAGGTGCTTCTATTAGAAAATGACCCGGCGTTAAAGCACGAGGATCAGAAGGATCTGAAGACATCGGAGTTAACGGTCTGGAATTTATGCAGCTTTCTATCTGACAAAGTAAAGTAGTGAGCTCTTCAAAATTGAGTACGCTTGATTTACAGGCTCTCACAAGATGAGTTTTTGTGAGTTTCACAGCTGCTTTCCATTGACCACCAAAGTGTGGTGCATATGGAGGGATGAAATTCCAATTAATTTTTTGGGTGAAAAGAAATTCTTGAAAGTCTCTTTCCTTCAAGTATTTGAATAATTGCTTCAATTGATTGGACAGACCAATAAAATTTTTTGCGTTATCAGAAAAGACATCAGAGGGCAAACCTCTGCGTGCGATGAAGCGTTTGAAGGCTGCTAGCAAAGCTTGTACAGATAAGTCACATACAAGTTCAAGATGAACCGCTTTCGTGCACATACAGGCAAACACTGCTATATAAGATTTAAGCTTGATTTTTGTTCTTGGCATATTTGGTTTGGTCAAAAAGAGACCAGCAAAGTCTAAGCCCACCTTGAAAAATGAACGAATTGGAGTGATTCGTTCAACGGGAAGGTTTCCCATCATTTATTGGCAGGCTTGTGCCTTAAGGCGTTTACAAAGGACACATTTATGGAGCTCTTGTCGGACTGTTGAACGACCATCTACAAACCAGTAATTATGGCGAATTGTAGAAAGCACTAACTGTGTGCCTGCATGTAAATTTATTTCGTGTACATCCTTTATTAACAATTTAGTAATAACACTGTTTTTAGGAAGAAGAATAGGGTACTTTCTGTCGAAACTGAATGATTCATGTTGCGATAGACTACCGCCCACTCTTAATATATCAGCTGAATCTAAGAAGATATTCAACGATAGCAATTTGCTATTGCTTGGCAAAGATTTATTTTCTTTTAAAAATTTAATTTCTGCATGAAATTCATAATTTTGAATTATTCTCACTATAGAAATGATAGAACTAGATATTTCTTGTGCACTTAGATTTCCGATCTTTCTTGTAGAATTCTGTCTAGAATTATGAATAAATCTGAAACACCATCCGATTACGCATACTAATCTATTAAAGCTTGAAATTTTTTTAATAAAGTCTGGTAAGACATTTATTTTTATTATGTTACTGACAGAGTTAGCTTCTTGATCTAATTCAGCGATAGGACTGTATAAAGGGATTGGAATTGGTTCCTTTGACTACAACCATGCAGGCCCATGCCACCACATCTGATTATTGAGGAGTTTTCGCGATGGAATACCCCTGGAGGTTATATCTGCAGGATTTAGCGTTCCGGGAACATGGTTCCATTCGGCTGAAGGCAATAATGTTTGCACTTGACGTACTCTATTTAATACAAATTGATTTCCCTTTAAAGGGGGCGATTTTAGCCAGCAGAGCACTATTTGGGAATCTGACAATAAAAATACAGTATTTATGCTCGTGGATAAAGTATCGACGATAGTTGAGCAAAGTTTTGCTGATAATAGAGCGGCGCAAAGTTCAATGCGTGGCAAAGTTTGTGGCTTTATGGGATTTACCTTTGTTTTTGCAGCAAGTAAATTGACGAATATTTCGTTAGGAGTTATTACTTGTAAATAAGCGACCGCAGCGTAAGATTTTCCGGAACCGTCAGAAAAACCATGTAACTGAATTTCGCAATCCTTTTTATGGTATGAATTAGTATACCGGGGAATTTCAATAGTTTCTAATAAATGAATTTCTGCCAAAAATTGATTCCAACTAATTAAGATTGAATTTGGGATTTCCTCATCCCAAGAGATTTTTTCCTTTTACAGGTTTTGTATCATGATTTTTAAACCAATCGTTATCGGGGAGAAAAAAACCTAGAAGATCGAATATTGTGGATATCACGGATAGAAGATCTCTTTTATTTTGAACGTCTTTGAACTCATTAAATTTTATTTTTAGCGTATCATTAGATGAATCCCAGAGTAAACCAAGAATTTTAACAGCTTCATCTTCTTTGATTACAGTCTGTGCTGAAGCTTTAATTTCATCTGGTAAATGAGCAAGTATTTGTTTCAGGACCATTTTTTTCATCATATTAATAAGCTCCGTAATTAAAGATTGAGCATTTTCTTTGGAATCTGAACCCGACAACAAATCATCGACGTAGATATTGTCACGAATGATTTTAGAAGCCCTTTTAAAATTTTGTTCGTTATCTATTGCTACCTGATTTAAAGTTCTAATTGCCAAAAATGGCGCACAAGCAGTGCCATAGGTTACTGTTAACAACCGATAGGTTTGAATGTTTTCTTTAGGATCGAACCGCCATAAAATACGTTGATAATCTACATGTTTTGGATTGATAAGAATTTGCCTGAACATTTTTTCGATGTCCGCACTAAAGCCTATTGGATGCATTCTGAATTTTAATAATAACTGAAAAATATCCGGTTGTAATTTCGGCCCTATCTCCAAATAATCCTTTAACGGGCGACCTTCTGAACCAATTGCGGATGCATCGAATACTACCCGAAGTCGAGTTGTACAACTATCTTCTCTTATTACCCCGTGATGGGGGAGATAAAAATGATCTGGATTTGAAATTTCTGAGGCTGGTACAAGTTCCATGTGTCCCAAATCAATATACTATTTCATGAATGACGAATATTGTTCCTTAAGTACGGAATTTCCTTGAAGTTTATTTTCTAAGGAATTGAAACGCTTTAAAGCTTGAGATTTAGAATTTCCGAGAACAGGTTTAGATTTAAATGGAAGATCCACGATATATTTTCCTGATTCCGTGCGTGATACTGTTTTTACATAATTATCTTCTACTAGCGAAACTGGATCATAACTAGGAATTGATTCGAGTTCCCAAAATTTTTGCAACTGAGAATTTATTTGCGTCGTAACATGACAACTAACAGAAGAATTGTGATTTGACTGATTCGAATAAATTACTCCAGATAATATCCAACGAAGTTTCGTATTAACAGCACTCGGTGTTGCCTTAGGACCTAGAGTGGACTCTCCGATTATTATGTTAGCAAACAAATCTGCACCTATGAGTACATCAATGGAATCGCACACATGGAAATTGGGATCCGCCAGATTTAATCCTTCAATATGAGGCCAATACTTATTAGTAATCAGAAAGTTCGGTAAATTTGTTGTGATCTGATTAACAACTAAAGCATCTAACTGAAAAGTTTCGTTATTAAAATGCGGATAAAATGTTTACATAACATAATGTTAAAGAAACTTCCTGAAGAGCTGTCTCTGCGACTAAATTGTTGATTCCTGATATTTTATGAATTGTAGATCTCAAGGGAAGACCTAGCTTTCTACAACACGATTTTAAAATCAAACTCTTTTGAGAAGCACTGTCAATCATAGCCCTACAAGGAATAAATTTTCCTGTTTTGGATTTCACATGTATATAATGGCAGTAGCCAGTAATGTTTGGGAATTTTCAGTCAAAGTTTGACTGCTTAAACAATTGGATTCATCCACTTGTGCATTTGAATTACTCCCGCTATTTTGATTTGTAATCCTCTCTTGCGGTCTAAAAGAATTCTGTGATGCAGAATTAGACTGTTCGAGATGCAGAATTGAATGATGTTTAGCCTTACAATGTTTACAGGTAGTGCTAATCAGACAATTAGCAACAAAATGATTAGCCCTTAAACAGTTCGTACGTAGTTTTTTTGCTTTTACTAACTGCCATCGTTGATCAACCGTTAAATTTTGAATTTCTGGGCATTTGTAAAGTGCATGCCCTTCATTGCATTTTGGACATAAGGGCTTAAAAAATTTGTTCACATTGTCCATAACAACTGCATTTGAAAGAGATTTCTTTGGGCTTTGTTGAGATTTAAAATCAAATTTATAATTAGGTTTAGTTTCATACTTAATAAATTCAGCATTACAACCTTGCAAACTGCGTGCATGTCTTTCCAAAAACGTCATTAACATATCATATGTTGGAAAAATATCCTTATTTAATGATAACTCCCATTGTTTTCTTAATGAGTCATCGAATTCAGTTTGAACAATATAAACTAAAATTAAATCAACAAATTCGTTAAATTCAAATTTTAGAGATTTCAAATTTCTAATCACTTCATTGCAATTATCCAATAACTCTAGAATTGTTTTCTGCGTAGGCGATTTTAATGGTTTAGCATTAATACATTTTGACAATAGCGAATATGCTAAATTTCTACGGTTATGATATCTGTTAACTAGAGTTTCCCATGCTTGTTTATAATTCTCACCTGAAATAGAAAATCCTGAAATTAATTTAGCAGGATAATTTTTGTCACTCGCAATTAAATACGAAAATTTTAATTGATCGGAATAAAGCGCTTCATTTTTATGAATAGAAGTCAAAAATGTCTCTTTAAATGTAATCCAATTACTCATATCACCATAAAATATGGGACATTGGAATTTAGGTAATTTTATTGAATTTTCCCTAATAGAACTATTCTCATCTGCATCACATCGGGTTTTTTTACTTTCGTTCTTAGTTGCAATAAACTGATCAATTTTCACTATATCTTCTACAACTAAGTCTTTAGCAGAAGTAAATGAATCGTAAAGAGTTTCAATTGTTTCTTCAGCTGTACCAAAATAAGGTTTTTTTAAATCACTTTCTAAAATATTAAGCTCCGACTTTAATTTCTCCAATAACTGCAAATTATCTTTTTCAATCGCATCGGATACCTGATCCCTATATTTTTTTATTTCTTTTATTGTAAAATTAAATTTGGATTCTGACGCGATTTCCGCTTTTGTTTTCGTCATTATTATAATTTTGAATAAGATGTAATTGATTAATCACCAGCCGAACTCAGGTTACGACGGACCACCTCCTTTTGCCAGTCCTATGTGATTTGCTGCACTAGACGGCAACTAAAAAATGTCATCCCTTTTTTTACTACAATTACTTTTTTGCATCCAGATCCGGCCTTATAAGAGACAAGGTAAAGCACTAAAAATTAAGGGGTGGAAAATTCACAAAATAGAATACTGAAATTTTTGTTCTGTAAGTCACTATTATATCTTTGAAAATTAGCGGTAAGCTTACCGCTAATTTTCAAAATTATGATAGGAAAATATTTAGACATTTCAGGAAAGTATTTAGACATTTCAGACTGGTAACAGGAAGAGCGGTATAAGTGATAATTCAACGAAATTGGCTGTAGATAGCACACGAGGATATGTTACGGTATTGGAATTCGTTGTGTGTCTACAGAAAATCCTGGTTTTTGAGTTTTTAAGACAATGTGACTTATTTCACTATCACTTTAACCCCCTCACTTGCAATAATTTGTAAGACCACAACTACTACAGTAAACCTGTGGAAAAGAAATCTCTCTATAACGGAATCCTGTCTTAAACGAAAAAATTACATGGCCCCACAGGAAGAATACCAACAATTCTACCTGCTAAAATGGAAATCTTCATAAACAGGATTTTTTTCTGATACCTTTCGATTCCCTTTTCATTGATTTTAATAAATAAATATCTGTGAAAGTTAATTGCGTAGTTCAATGTTACATATTTTATAATTACGTATTTTAAGTTTTAAAATAAGTCGGCTATCAGAAACTTAGTAAATTCTCTTTGTAAGTTTATATTAGGAAGGAGGCGTCATCACCCATGATTATTCCGGGAGAAGTAAAAGCTAATTTCGGCACTCAGAATATGTTGCAAAACATATCAACACCGTCTATCAATTTTGCAATGATTAAAGAAGTTTAATGTCGTTAAAATGTATCTAAACTCATGAGCATCAAAATACAGACACATCATGTATCCATGCTACCTTCAAGGCAGAAAATGTTATAATGAACCTCAATCAATGGCGAGATGAGGGATGAGGGAACGATGGGGCTATCTCCCTCCCTTTTTGTCTAATAAAGGTCTGGAAGCCACCGACATTAGAGATATGCACGGGAAAGGGTCTGGGCTGAAGCTTGACGACGGCCCAGGCCAGTTTTCACTTTTCAGGGCCAGTGTCAGGTCTTACTTTATTTAGCAGACTCGTGCCGGACAGGAACAGATATTTTTTTTTCATGTCGTCCTCGACTTCATTCTTCTTAGAGGTCTGCACGGGTCAAAATTTTCAGGCCGGGCTCGACCCTTAGTAAAAGCTAAAGTTTTCCTTCGGGTTCGACACAGCCTGCATGAAAACTATTATTGGGCCAACAAGTGCAAACCTCTAAATCCTTCTCCACTAAACAAAATGGGATTGGTTTATTGATTTATTTTCGTAAAAATTACAGGGATTTTGTACATTTGTTTAGCAAAATCTTTAGATATTTAATTTGATTTAATCAAATACAGAGATATAATATTGAAAATCTACTTTTTTTCTTTGTAGAGCTTTAAAATTATTATCTTCTTTTTTATCACCTGTTTCTTTCATTCTAAATTACTTTGAGTTTCTTACTGAATCTTCATTTGAATGGAACGGTCTAAGTGAATTGTTTACGTACGTAATTGCTTAAGTAATCACTAATATTGTTGTTTATCTGTATTCTAAGAATTTCGGAGATAAGAATGATGTGTGGAAAAATAAGTATGCTTTATGAATAAATTCAATTAAATATAAGATAACGTTGCTTCAGAAATACCAACATGTATTATAGAAGTTCAGTCCATCCGGGTCGTGTCAATTAATTTTTTGTACGGGCCGGGCTGAATTCGGGACGAACTTTTAGATTTTATACCGGTCTGGACCAGTAATTCTTTTGCATGGGCCGGGCCGAGCTCGTGCCGAAATTTTAGCTTCTGTACTGAGCCATGCCAATATTTATTTTGTACGAGTCGGGTCGAGCTTAGAACTGGAATTTTCAGCCCGTGTGTACCTCTAACTGACATATCAAAGCACGTTTTAATGTTTCATTTAGCCAGCATCCCCATAGCTACTAAATATATGTTCATTTTATAAGTTTCAAAACATTATTTACTAAATTACAACTGATCTTAGATATAAAGAAATAAGAAGTCATACACAGTTAGTCTTTTTTACATAATTCTGAAATCTGGCAAGGAATGAAAGTTTACAATTGTCTTTATGAGTATATTAAAGAGGAAGTATTAGGTCTTCAAAAAATTCAGTCTTTCTGTGACTTCGGGAATGTATCTCCCCCAAGTGCCCTGAGATACATTTGCTCTAAAAAAAGACTTTGTATAAATGCTTTGTATACTTGTTGTTTGCATTTTATCAAACACGATGATGGGTTCGAAATATTTTACTATTCAAGCTTTTTAATTATCACAAAATTTATTTACACACGTATAAATTATAGATATGGGACATTCGAAGAGATGTTGATATAGACAGTTATTTACATAATTCAAATACAACATTTGCTAAATGGTACATACATTAAAATAGTGAATTTACAACCACAATTAAACATCAACGTTTCATTCCGCTTCTGCGAACGTCATCAGGATGTTACAAACAAGTCGAAAATGTAAAAAAAAAATCTGTATTTGAATTATAGAAATTATGGTGCAATTGTCCTGTTTTTAAATACAGTTATTTACATATTTACAAAATTATACATTAATTTTACCTTCAATTCGGATCATCGTACTATACACAATAAAAGATAATCCTAAAATATATCTTCTATCTGCACTTTATTCCATACTCGTCATTCTTTTTCCGGAAAAATAGACGGAATTCTTTTAATTTACATTCATGGCTTTAACATAACAAAACATTCTCTTTAACAACACAACAAAAGCAGATGCCAACTTTTTCCCCCTAAATTTTTAACCTCGTCTCGTGAGATAATAAAATGCAAAAAGAAGGCAAAAGAAAAAACAACTGCGTTGCTATAGCAAACAAAATAAAAGAAACAATTTTATCGGCATTAGCCAAAAGTCGTCTGCATAAATAAAAATATTATTTTACCTATTCCTAACACTTGTCGTCCTACCGCTGTATAAGATAATTATAAGAAAAATCTGCACAACATTTTTACTAGCACTGTAATGTGATAACATTCTTACCCACACTCTAAAATTGGAAGGTGTGAGAAGTTGACTCTTTGGAAGAGTGAGAGGTATTTTCACTCTTTTAGGAATGAATTTTATAAATATGCACTCTTTAAAGAGTGGAACTTTCCACTCTCTAGAAAAGAGTGAAATATCTCACTCCGTTGTCGAGAGTGACTGTTCACTCCGTTGACAAGAGTGAGATATTTCACTCCGTTGAAGAGTGAGGAAAAACAGTTTTTTCCAATAAAATCACAAGATGGCGCCAGCTGACGGATGAGAATCCGAGTAATCTCCGTTATCGAAACGAAACACCTAAAATGAAATCCTTTATATATAGTAGCACGATTTAAAAAAAAGCTGAAAAAGGCATTGAAATAATAAATGAATCGATAGAATTATGGACAGGAAATATATTTTATGCTTTACAAATTGCACGATTTGCCAATGCTAAGAAAAGTGCAGGGAAAATAAATATTTGAAGGGGCCTCCGTGGCCGAGTGGTTAAGACACCATTCCGCTAATCGCTTGTGAGCGTAGGAGTCAGGTCGGCGGGTTCGACTCCCGCCAGCTCCATTGCACGCACTTTGTGGAGCTGCCGGATGTAACTCTCTGGTGTTGTAAATTTCCTTGTGGCTATCTCGTCCCTGTATATTGACGATGACTTATAAGCGGGCACTTGATGTCAAGCACACAAGTCAGATGTATGTTCTCAATAAACAAACAAACAAATAAATATTTGAAGTAAATTTATGCTTAGCTGCAACACAATTTTGCTTCTATTTTATAAACAGAAATTTAATATCTCTGAATGCTAATTATTTTCCTCTTTATTTAAATAACCTATTCTACATATTTTATATCATTTCTAACCTCTTTATGAATATAAACAAAATATAGCTATACAGATTAAATTTTCTGTTATTTTTAGCACGTTTGAAATTAAACATAAGAGAAATGAAAAACGTTGCATTTAATCACTGATTTTATAACATTTATTATAGAAAAAAAAAGAGTATAAATGTGTCGGAAATAATCTTAGGAAAAATTTAACAGCTATAATTTAAGAAAAAAAAACGTTTTTTACCCTGACTAAAATTTCCCCCCTAAAAATTAGTTTTGAAAAGTAAATTTGGGGCTCCTTTGTATTTCAGTGAGTAAACTTCGGCTTCACGGGCCTATTTGGTAAACAGGCCCTGGGCCTCAGACAATCTTAATCGGGCTGTAATTATGGAAACATTATTAGCAAGAAAAAAATGAATGAATAAATAAATAACTGCTTTGTTGTAACGGAATTTTTGTCATAGCGGAAATGTACAGACGGGTGTTCGCACATTTTTTAGACGATTTCGGCGTTGTTGTTTTTAACGTTTAAAATATGATTATTGCTTTCTGAAATAATCTGTATGATAATCTTGTTTCTTGATTCTAATTCAGCATAATGCTTTCGATGGATATCGATGGATGTTTTCGATGTAAGATAAATTTGCGATAGTCATAAATCCTTACTTGAAACTTCGTTTTCCGCCTTGAAATGGGCTCTTTTTTTCCCTGTTTTTTTTTTCATCTGATATCTTTTTACTATGTATATGTACTGATTTTTGGAATAGCACTTTCCAATCAATTGTTATGTTTATTTCGCACTAAAAAGTTTTTATATTATGTGCTTTGCAATCATTTTAGACTGTGGAATTAGCATACTTCTGTTCGGAAGAAGAAAAAAAAACGCAAACGCATCTTCCCATTCACAGCTCTTTTGCATGCGCAATCTTGAAATAAGAATAAATTTGAAAGTATCAGACGATAATATAAATTACACATAATAAGTTGTTGTCAGAATTTTTTCCTCTAAAAGAATTCCATCTTTTTAAATAATTTATCAAATTTGTCTAAAAAATGTGCGAACAGTCTCTGTATTATATGATACAAAAAGAAGGTTTCAGTTTCTTATTTACACAGTTGAGAAACACCGTAGATATTTATGATTTCTACACAAATTTAATAAGTGTGTTCGAATATCACAAAAGAAACAAAGCTAAAATAATGTAATAAGAGCTTTTTAAATTGTAAGCGGCTGTAGCAAGCTGTAGGTACCAGTTCTCGTCCGAGCGCAGAAGTCAAGCAGCAGCGAGCTCGGTTACAAGTTGGGAGGGTGACCGCCTACGAAAATGAGTTTTTTTTTTTATTCAAGAATTTTAGTCACTCCTGAAAGAGTGACTATTTACTCCTATCAGGGGTGAAAAAACTCACTCCTGAAAGAGTGAGTATTCACTCTTTCAGGGAGTCAAGAATTTCACTTTTTCCTCGAGTGAATAGTCACTCTAAAGAGGTTGGGCAAATTTTGACTCTGCGATAGAGTGAATATCCACTCCTCTGGAGTGAATAGTCACTCTTTCTTATTTAGAGTGCATATCCCTATTTCCGAAGGGTTCGTTGTTCTTTCATGCGTTTTATTACAATGTCCAACTCCTCCATTGAGTCATAGAAGATGTTACAGGGACGAGGGATCACCCAGTCTTACTCTTACCCATGGTTGTTATTGAATTGTATATCCATGATCTAGCCGCCCGTATCTCTGTCTGGTTTCCGACAACTTTCAAGTTCTCGTCTCTTAAGATTACGATTATCTTCACCCACCCCAAGCCCTCGTAGTTTCCTTGGAATAAGGATAAAGATAGTCAAGTGATAAGGCTATTCCCTAAATATGCAAACTGTTTAATAAAAGAAATTTATTTTCAAAATTCGAGGCGTTTGTTGAGAAAAGTGAGAAAAAGTAGAGTTCGAACATATGCGGTTAAAGGGAAAAACGAAAGAAAAAAAGAGTTTTTTTTTTCCTGCAAAATTTATAGAATCAAGTGTTAAATAATCGAATAGCATTTTTATTTTAATATACGTCTTAAGAGGCTACTTCACTCACGGGAAAAAACCTGCTCGCTAATGTTAATCCTATGGGACAGCTTTTTTATATCTCGTTTGAATTTCAATATTTTTCTACGATTTTTTTTAATTGGACAGCTGAGGATAACCTCTATGCAGGCCGTTTTTTTAATTTGTTGAATTTGTTTACAGATTTTTTTTATAGGGCTACTTTCACTTTCAGAATCAGTTTCAAAGGTGACAGTATCCTCATAAAAAAAACCCTGCAACCAAAATCGCAAAAGTAAAAAATGGCTTGCATAGAGATCAACCTCAGCTATATAATGCAAAAAATCGTTTAAAAATATTGAAATTTAAATGTGATATTGTAAAATAACTGTCCCATAGGATTAACATTAGCGAGCGGGCGTTTTCGCATGAGTGAAGTTGCCTCTTAAATTACAATGGATTTTTATCTGATAACTATATTTTACAGAAATATGCAATATCATCAATTTTTCATTAAAAATAAATTACAAATATAATTTTATCTTTCTTTCAGATTAGTTATTTAGTCTAAAAATGTTGTTAATACAATAGGTCTACAAGGTGGTACTCAAAAAAATATTTGGTGACACGTGTACGGGCTTACTTTTAAAAGGGTAAAAGCATGACATTTGAAATGTTTTGGAATAGAATGAATTTTTTACAAAATGCATACGTTGATACCATTTTCTGAAAAATCCTCTGCTTTATCAAAAAATAGAAAATAATTGTTAGATAGTATCTGAATGAGAATACCTACCAATTTCATGTTTTTGAGAACAAAAATGAACGTCGGAATGTGTCAGAAAGTAGCCAATTTGGATTTGAGAGCAGCATACAGCATTTTTGTACATATATGCGCAACTTGTTTTTTAAACATAAATTTACAAGTATATTTCAAGACGGTATTTTCGATAGATTCTAGAAAATCACAAAACGTAGTAATAGCTTTTTCTGTTTTGTTTTTACATTTTAGAATATTCCCAAAAATTCTAGTTTATTATTGTCATCTAATGAGGATGCTACAGTTTCGACATGTACCAAAATTAAAGATTTGCATTTTGTGAGAATAATTTTCTGCTTCTAAGAATTTATTTAAAAAAAATTTAGAGTCGAAGTAAAAAATTCTTTATAACCTTGTGTCCTTAGAACTTCGGAATATGTCAGAAAGTATCCAGTTTGGATTTGAGTGCAGTCTTCAGCATTTCTGTACGTATATGCAACGTATATGCACAACTTGTTTTTTAAACAGAAATTTACACGTATATTTGAAGACTAGCATTTTTGAAACACAGCATTTTCTATAGATTCTAGAAAAACGCAAACTGTATTAATAGCTTTTTCTGTTTTGTCCTTACATTTTAGAATCATCCTAAAAATTCTAGTTTATCATTGTCATCTAATGAGGATGCTACTGTAACGAAAGCTCTTTATGTATTTCAAGTCCAGTCGAATCCGAGGCGATGCTTTAACCTCTAACAAATTTTATTCACCTTCATTTGTACAACTTAAAAACAATACACAAAGTTTAAAAACCACAGCACACCTTTACTTAAAAGCCCAGCGAACACATTACTCTATATTTTACACAAAACCAGTTCACATCCCCATTAGCCACCATCTGTCCAACTCTCTCTTCATTTCCCAAAGCTTAACTCGCTTCACTTCTCTTGACCTGCCAACTAACATCTTTTGCAGTCTCTTCGCATATCGAAAACTTTCCCTTCGATTCGACAGCACGGGTTACACAGCGATCAACCTCCGAAGCTAGGCGACAAATCCGTGGACAAGCTCTGGACAAAACTAGCCCAGCAACTCAGGATAGACTACGGGTTCTTTCGGTCGTTACAGACTCCCCCCCCACCACCAACAAATTTTGGACATGTCCAAACGAGGTCATGGACGAGAATATACAGTAGTGACCAGTTCCATTGAACACCAAATTTTTTCTTTTAATTCACAATGTTCAGGAACAACTTGTTACTTTGTCACATACATATCATCTCCCCCCTTTTCCTGATCCATCACAGCAATGTGCCGCCCTAGTTAAACGTCCTTAAATTTTTAATTTACTAGCAAATTTTTGAAGTATGCGAAAAAATACAGCAATTCACAACACGCCAGTAATAATACAGATACATGAGTCACGTTATATAAAATTTACACTAATTTACCATACTTTAAACATACACAAAATTTTCTGTAACTTCCAAACAAACTTATAGCCAATGTAACTTTACACAAATACCAATACAATTAACAGATTTTTTTCCTTTTTACATAAACTTAACGTGATATAATACCAAATGAATGTCTGACACCGTTTTCTCTATCACACGAACAACTTTTCATATAAATTAACACAATCTCCAAAAAAAAAAAAATTCCAAACTAATATATTTTAGATCAAAGCTTACTATTTCAAAGTTATTTTTGTATTTTTTCTGTTACTCTAATTCAGAAAATAACTAAATATAAAAATACACACATTACTTTCCCCCCCTTTTTTTGCACAAATAATACCATTTTAACATACATAATTTATAAACTTAATAGATATTACTCAGTGTATGGATGTCGGCTCAGAGTGTCTGCAGTACAGTGATCTTTTCCCCTTGTGATAACGTGGACACATGTATATATAATTAATGAAATCCATTTATCGTTTGAAACGAAAAAACTTTATTTTAAATTAACACATTAAAAAAACAAAAGTAAAAATGAAAAAATAGGACAATCATCTTCGTCTTGTAAAATTACGATGTCCGAAAAACTCAGATTCCCACGTCCACTCAAAAAAGGACCTTCCTCCCATCTCGTTCAACCTCCAACTTCTTCAACATTCAACTGCCGTCTGCAATTTCACTTCCCAGGGGCTTTCATTGCATCCCAGGAATTTCTCAGAAAGCATTACCTCCACTACCACACCTGCTCCCGTCTGCTTATCTCCATGTGACAATGACAGACCCCAATCTATAGTTCTATCTTTCATTCTTAGGAGATTATCCCCTTTTTCCAAGTAATTGATTAGTTGATTCACGTCCACCTGTCACCCTTCTGTATAGCACTCTTACTTGAATAGTGACAATTCATAAAAGGCCTTTCATTCTTAAGGGATTATCTTTATCTTCCAGGTATGTGAGCATGTGAAATTTTCAACATGTCACAATTCCTCCCCCGTAAGGGAAAATTTCAGCAGGAAATTTGGCATATACAACAATACAATAAGCTCCTTCAATCAACTTCTAAAGAGGTCACCAAAGTATAAAGGAATTTAGAATAACACATGAAATCCCTACCGAATATAAACACATTCCCATACTCAGTATTTGATAGACCACACTGTCAAAAGGATTTACTATAATCCCTGACTTACAATACCAAAGCATAATTCCAGAATAATTTATACTATCGATGGCCTAAGAAACAATTTTGAAATACTTCACATACATATAATACCAAATACAGATTACAATTTACATGATTCTAACAAAAAAATAACAATAATAAAAAGAAAGAGTAGATCCATATATAACACAATGCCTAACACAATTTTCCTAAAAAAAAACACCTCCATAAAAGCTTAATTTTGGACACTTCTACAAACAAAAATAAAACATACTGAATTATGCAATTATTAAATTAATGAAGTTTTATTATTACGAAAATATTAAACATTAAATGATAAATAAATCCAATATAGATATTACAATAATGAGCACTACCAAATTTAGAATCAACTTAATTTAGAGAATTCTCCCAAAAACCAATATCTAAATTACTTCTATCAGAAAATCTTTTCGACAATAAATTTCGCTTTACAACTTCATGATCACAATTTTTCTTTTCAAAATTTTGTTTGATTTTAATAAATCTTTCTTTATGATCCGTTTTAAAAGCAGAATGCTCCATTCTTTTTAACTTTGAATTCTTTGAATTTCCATATCCACTTTCTTGGCATTTAGGCCCACAATTTACTCTATTATTATCTTTCATCCCAGAGTTAATTTTTCTGGCCACAGTCATAGGTGAACTCCATTTCTTTCTAATTCTATTTCTAACATGCTCAACTCCCATACTACCAACAAAATACCTGTTTATATTTACAGCATGCTCAGAATTATTTTCCCGAAATTGACCTCCCTTACCTGACCTTTTATCATTATTCGTTTGAGACGCATCATCTTTGGTATCGATCAATTTAGACCCTTTTGCCAAATTCTTATCAGTCACGTCTCCCGATGAATTTACCTCTATCTCATTAACTGACTTATTATCTCTTTCACAGATTTCATTCACAACCATTTTTCTAACAACCCTTTGCTCATGATCGCTAGATAATCTGAGGGTTCCCTGCCCATTCAATGCTCTCTGATTCTCCTCCTGTTTACACACTGAATTTTGCTTATCCCTATTTCCTAACTTTAATAATTCATAAACAACGGGTGTTATCAGTGGAGGAGAATTTAGTTTTCTCACAACTGCAACCACCACATTCTTTTCAGCGTACTCTTTTTCATCTTCTATCAAAGCAATCGGCACGGACACCAAATCCGCCTTTTGTCTATTTCCGAGAGCCGGTATAAGAAAGACATTTCCACGGAATGTCATTAGCATCAAAAACCGCAATTTGCGCACCTGTGTCCTTAATCGCTTTTACTTTCTTACCATTCACGCATAAATTAACCATAGGCAATTCGGTTTCCACACCTTCCCTATTATTTACACCTTTCCCATCACTAGTAGTAATCCAAGCTATGCTTTTATCCTCATAATTGGATTTACTTTTTAACAATTCCGGACAATTTGGACGGATGTGGCCCTCTTCCAAACAATTGTAACATTGGACTTGTCTCTGCTTTTCAAAACCATTGTCCTTCTTAAATTGGTCAGTTTTCCCATTCTCTTTCGCACTCTCAATTTCCGATCTAGGTTTACCTTCATTCTTAATTTTAGATTTAAAGTTATCCCTTTGATTATCCTGAACAGGTTTCTTTTCCCAAGGTTTTGTATCCGACCTCGTAAATTCCCTTCTTATACTCTCAAACTTATCCGATTTCTCCGCGAGTTTAGAAGCAATCTTTATTTCCTCCCAGTCATCCATAAATTTTTCTTTTATCTCAAAAGGGACACGTTTTTTCAATTGTTCCGTGAGCATTAGTTCTTTTAAGAATATAAAATCACTCACTTCTAATGAATCTAACCAATTATCAAGATAACCCCTTAACTCATAAATCAGATCTACCCATAATTCACCAGATTTTCTTTGATGAGTTTCAAATTTCTGTTTTAAGGCGCCTGTACTTAGCCTAAACCTATCTAACAAAACTTTCTTTATATGCAGAAAATCATCACATTTGTCTGCTGGCTGTTTTACTATAATTTCGGCAATATCAGAAGGTAATAAAGGAATTAATTGACTAACCAAATCTTCCTGAGAAACTTTAGCTTTCTCGGCTTGCCTTTCAAAAATCATAAAGAAAAGAGTTATATCAATTAATTTAGAATCAAAACGCGGAACCAAATCCTTTAAATTTACCTTAGGAGTTCTATGAAAATCTACATTTGATTCATTAGATGAAACACTAACAACATCCGCAGAATTTTGAATACGCAATTTTTCTAATTCAAATTGCTGTTGTTTCTCAAGTTTTTGTAATTCAAGTTGTTTTTCGAGTTTATCTGCCTCAAGTTGTTTCTCAAGTTTATCTACCTCAAGTTGTTTTTCAAGTTTATCTAACTCAAATTTCCTAAGTTTATCTTTTTCCTCTTGCGCAATCCTATCTAATTCAATTTGCCTCTTTCTTTCTTTACGATCTTTTTCAATTTGTCTCCCTTGTTTTTTACGATCTTTTTCGATTTGTTTTTCCTGTTCTTTCCGCTCTGCCTCCTGTTCAAGAATATACTGCAAGCGAAGTTTTGCGTAACTTTCTTTATAATCCTCAGCACTAACAATAGCTTGAATTATAGTTTGATTTTTACACGTTTTTGACACGCTAGTCTCAAATTCCTCTGCTAATAATAGCAAGACGCTTTTATTATATTTTACTAAATAGTCTGCCATATTTTCCCCCAAAATATAATAAATTTCAAAATATTATATATATTCAATTTACAATAATACAATAAATACAGAAATAGAATTTTTTTCACTATACGTATAATAATGTATTTAAAAACGACACACTTTTACTATAGCAAATTATCATGCAACAGTGACGTCTTTCAAACTGAGTATATTCCCTCAAAATAAATTTTATACCCAACAGTACAGTATAACATCAATTTATTTTGAAACATTAATCATAATCATCCACAGTATACCCATAAAATTAAGCTATAACTTTATTACTGTAATAAATAAAATGTATGTAAACAAAACTCTTATTTCCAAAAGTTTTATACAAAATTATGATTAAAATATCCTGATTAATAATCCCAATTAATCAATAACAATTTACTATACCCCAAGTAAATTTTAACATATACATAAGTATATAATTTTCTTAACCCAATATTATACCAAACAGATACCAGAAAATCAACAAACATAAAAATTCTAACTAAAAATTTAAGTACCAAATTAATAGCTTCCCTAGACTTCTTAAAATTTTCATAGAGTTTTGTTCCCCAAAATTAAAATTTATACACAAGATTTAATTTAAAACAGACCTCTATAGAAGATATCACAAAAGAGCTTACCTTCAGCTGCAGATATTTCCTCCACACTGATACCAGGCTTCCAAGCACTTTTAAAGCTGATATACACCAATGTTTGAAGATTTGAAGACACTAATTTCGCTGATGAGGCACTAATTTCACCTTAGATCCGTATGTAGACAACTCAGATGGTACGCCGCATATCTTCATTCCACTGGATATATTAAGAAGCACAAACACGTATCACCAAATCTATAGTTCACTGTCCATACACTACGCAGCTTTTGTCGATAAAGTTCTTTTACCAGTTCTCTACTTGCTAGAACTCCGAGAAAAAACCACGACTCCAATTAGACTTCAAGACTCCACAACTCTGCTTATCCGTTTTCCACTGGCTCTTCATCTGTTTAATCAAGTTAACACAGATCCGTAATCTAATTTACTCTAGATTACATATCCCAGTTGCTATCACCAATTAATTATATATACTATAGCTGTGATAACGTGGACACATGTATATATAATTAATGAAATCCATTTATCGTTTGAAACGAAAAAACTTTATTTTAAATTAACACATTAAAAAAAAACAAAAGTAAAAATGAAAAAATAGGACAATCATCTTCGTCTTGTAAAATTACGATGTCCGAAAAACTCAGATTCCCACATCCGCTCAAAAAAGGACCTTCCTCCCATCTCGTTCAACCTCCAACTTCTTCAACATTCAACTGCCGTCTGCAATTTCACTTCCCAGGGGCTTTCATTGCATCCCAGGAATTTCTCAGAAAGCATTACCTCCACTACCACACCTGCTCCCGTCTGCTTATCTCCAGGTGACAATGACAGACCCCAATCTATAGTTCTATCTTTCATTCTTAGGAGATTATCCCCTTTTTCCAAGTAACTGATTAGTTGATTCACGCCCACCTGTCACCCTTCTGTATAGCACTCTTACTTGAATAGTGACAATTCATAAAAGGCCTTTCATTCCTAAGGGATTATCTTTATCTTCCAGGTATGTGAGCATGTGAAATTTTCAACATGTCACACCCTTTTATGCTCAATCCTATAATTGATTTTTTTGTAATGCCAAGGCCCATCGCAAAAGTCTCTGATTAGATTCTGCATGAGTTTTAAGCCACACCAAAGGGTTGTGATCAGTTTGTATTATAAATGGCAAATGGCCATTCAAATAACACCTTAACTTTTTTACTGCATACACTATAGCGACACACTTCTTTTCAGTGGTACAATATTTCTGCTCTGATTGCATGAGCTTCCTACTAATGTATAAAATAGGATGTCCCTTGATCGCTAATCTGCGCCAAAACTAAACCCAGACCAGTGTCCGATGCATCAGTTTACAGCAAAAATTCTTTCTGGTAGTTGGGGGCATAAAGGAATGGCTCACTTGACAGTCTTTCCTTCAGTACGCGGAAAGCCTTATCACTAGCTTCGTTCCAGAGTATTTTCTCTTTTCGATCTTTTCCCTTAAGAGTCTCTGTCAACGGGGCGGAAATAGCCGAAAACATACAAATATATTTTCGATAATAGCCTGCTAACCCAAGGAAAGCTCTAACCTCTGTTTTACATTGCGGAATTGGCAACTCCTTAACTGCGTGCACCTTTACCTCCGCAGGTGATCTCTTCCTTCATTTCTTATGATTCTTCATCATTTTGTTTTTCCTTGATTTTACCACTGCTTTTCACTCCATCTTCTTGTCACACATTCTGTAACATTCCTTAACACCAGAATAGCTCCCATTTCTACCAACACATATCTTGACCACACCACAGGTGATTCCGTTTTCTGTTTTACGAATATTTTCATCTTTTGATGCGCATTGATTATATGCGTTTCCTATGTTAGGTAAATTTCCTTTAGTATTTCTTGTCGCTGTCACATTTTCCTCACATTTTTCAACTAACAAATCAGGTTCAAGATTTTCATCATTCTGTTCATTAGAATAATTTTCTTTATCAATCTTCCCATCAATTTCATCTTTTGCCTAATTTACACTCCTGACTAAATCAGCAATAAGAGGGTTTTGATGGACTTCCACAATTTCCTCAGTCATTTCAGCAATCTCACTCTCAATATCATCATTACTTTCAAGTTCAGGATCTTCACATGAATCATTTCTATTAGAATTAAGACTCTCCTCTTTTTGAACCTCATCTATTTCTAAATTGTCCTTATTTTTCAAACTAAAAGGTGCAAAAGAGCCACGATAACCATCACCACAGATTTCGTTAACATTCATTTGAGAAAGTCCAACATTGAATTCAAAATTAGTTTCATTACCAAATTCATCTAAATCTACAGAATTTCTAACGTGATAAATTGAATAGTTCTACATCTTCTTCAATGTTTGACTCATCAGTTCCATTAATCTGCTTTAAGCTTACCATTTCCTGGGTTTCGCTTCCCTCTTTAAGCATTTTTCCTTGTTCTCCCTTCAAATCTTGAAATTTAGATAATACAAGCTCCTCTTTTACTTTTGCAACATTATCAGTTTCAACCCTAGTAGATTCACAGAGTTTCTCAGCCAATGAGTGATTTTCAACTAAAGTCCAAAGCTCTCAACTCGCTATTGAAAGTCTCTTCACTCGAACTCTCTCTTTTATCTTATCAATATCATCCATACCAGATATTTTTTCGCCATTCACAGGAACCCTTTTAAACAAATGAGCAATGTATAGTAATACTTTATCAGTATGATCAGGATCCACAAGCAATTCCACATCTATTCCCATCTTCTCAACTTTCCTCTTAACCAATAAATTTTCTTTAACTATTCCAAATTCTTTGGATTCTACTTCAATCTTTTAGGCCAATGTAAACAATGGAGCAAATTCTTCACTCTTCTCTTGCTCTTTAGCAAATTTATTCGAATTCACTCTCACCAAATCCAAAATGGTTTCAGGCTCTACAATTTCCGGCAAAAGTTTCAATTATCACCAGAACACTCATCTCCCTCCTCCTTCAACTTTTCATTCAATTCCAATCTCTCTTCTTGACCACTCACCAACTCCTCATTAAGCTGTGTCCGCCTCTGTGCTCGGTTCAATACAGCACTTACAATTTCCTTTTTTCTCCAACAATAATCTTCACTTTTTCTTAATAATGAGGCTGTTTTATTTCCAAGGATATATATACCCTGGTCCAATTCATTTCTGAGAACCGCTGCTTTAGTGGTAACATGGCCCAGTTCACAATCAATCTCAATTTCGGTCATAGGCAAACATGAAATCTGCTGGTTCAACAAATGCTGCACCCACACATATTCTCCTGTCATACTTTCAGGTGAAACATACTTTTGACACACCACATCGACCCGTTGCTCCAGTATCTCTTAGAATAGAAATACTAGTTCCATTAATCGTTCCTGAAATCGTATATGGTTCCAATAAGTCCCCATCAATTTTATTTTAACATGAATCACAACTCCAAACCATTTCTAGTTTTAAGCCTGGGACAATCAGGTCTGAAGTGCGTTGAATCCTTACATTCGTAATAACGGAACTGTTTCCTTCTCTCAAAATTGGTATCGGGTTTCCTTCTATCAAAATTAGGATCAGGTTTCCTTCTATCAATATTGGGATCGGGTTTCCTACACTTAAAATAATTTTCATTTCCCCTTACATACTGTGTAGTTTCATTTCTTTTACAACTTCCCCTCCAAGATCTCGGTTGCTATAGTTTCTTCTCATTTCGGTCCTTATAACTCATCGAACCTTTATTACTAACACACCCTTTTACATCTTCAAACTCATCAATTTTAGTCACAAAATCAACCGGCGAAATTATAGTTGTCCATTGATCCAAAAAACTCTCCTTAAATTCAGACGGTACCCTCTTTTTTTATCTCATCCACAATCATCAAATCTTTTAATTGATCATAAGTCTCTATTTTCAAACCATTCAACCAACCCTCTAAATAATTTTTTATTTCATAGTAAAAGTCATACCAAGTATCATCGGGTAATTTTTGATTTTCACAAAGTTCGGACGAACTTTTCTGGACTCAATTTCAGCAACAGTGTCTTAACATACTGATATTCAATAGAGTTTTCTACAGGTTCACGAGCTATCAATTGAGAAATTTCAGATGGCAAAACACCAATTAATTGAGTAACCCACTTTTCGGGGAAAATCTTAAGAACCTTTCCTTGTCGTTCAAAAAGTTCCAAAAACAAACTGACATTATTCTCTTTCACAGCAAATTTTGGCATCAATTTCTAAATCTCCACTCTCGATTCGAAACCTATACTAGATTTAACCGAATCGTCAGGGCACTTGCGCTCCTTTAATTGCAACTCCAATCTCTGTTTTTCCAATCTGTGTTTTTGAAAATTTCTTTCCTCTGACCTCTCTTTTTCTTTCTCCACCCTCTCTCTCTCTCTTCTTCCCGCTTTATTCTTTCATTTGCAACTGACAAAAGCGTTTCCCTCACAAACTCTTCCTCATAATTAGCACTTTTCGTTATTAACTCCCGTAAATCAATGATTCTCATGCTATCGTTAACCTCCTCTCCCAATTCCACTGCAACAACTCTCAGGTCCTCCTTTCGGCGTTTTTCGAAATACGCCATCTCAAAGTTCAATTTCAGCACTCTAGTGCGTAGTTCAAGAACTATTCAAACACTTCCTCAGAGCCACAGATACCCAACCAACTAACTAAAATTAATTCGATACTTTCAAAACTATTTACTCAATAGAATGAATGTTACTAACTCAGTAAACAAATACATATTCCAAAATATCTAATTATTACAATTTCAAAACAGTTTTCAACACATCTATAAATGCTATTTTCATACTCTACAGAAGTATATATCATGACATAACTGGAAAACGCCAGTTTCAAACAGTAATCTATATATTTAAAACGCTAAGCGTTTTGTTTCGACAATCCGTGAGAACAAACTACTACATCAAATTACATCATTCTTTTTTTAAATGAAAGACATTTGGTCACAGATTTGTTATCGTACATTCGTTTGTTCGAAAATTTAATTAATTAGCCGTAATCTTAAATTAAAATTTTACTTCTGCTTATGACGTCATAAAGTCGGCAATCGGATTAACGCCCACTGTTGCGACGTGCAGAGTTTATTTTCTGAACTCAATGATTGCGAGCATAAAAAATAAATATTAAATATTAAAAGCACGTGACTTTTAGGCCGAATTTTTTTAATTTGTAAGTTAAAATATAGTTAAAATGTTTAAGTATTTCGGTAAAAATATTTATCCGTGTGTTTTATAAGCAAATAAAAATTCATATTTACTCTGACGTCACGGAAATATTGTCCATTGGGTTCATTTTATCATTAAGCATTATAACTTTGTTGATGTCATTTTTTTCATTACAATTAAATGCAAAATATATTTTTATTTGAATGCATGGTGCTTGAGCATAAATGTACGTGTGAAAAGTTTGTACCGGTGAAAATGACGTTATGCTTAGCTTGAAATGCATTTTAACATTGATAAAACTAAAAAGAAAAATTTATATGATTGGGTCAACGTGGCGTAATATTAACTGATATTTCAATTTTTAATTTTAAAGATTAGAACTGGAGCCTTTATTGGTTGCTTCATCTTGATTGCATATCTTGATTACATGTTACCAATTACTTTTTTTAAATTATAGGATTAAGTTATAGGAATTATAGGATTTAAATTATTAAGATTTCGTTTTTTAATAAAACAATTCACAAAAGTAAAGAATTTCAGGAAAAAAAAACTTGAAATAATGATTGTATTTTTAGCTAGAATAAACAATATAAGGCTAATATTTTATAGGAATTATTTTGGTAGGTTTGTTATAAGTTCATTTAACAGTTCCTTATTAGCGGCAAAATCTTATTTCTTTCACTGTGCATTTTTCTTTCGATATCAAAAAATGGTAGTCTACTTTTGGACGCCAACCAAAACACAGTAGCAATATTTAGAAATGTATAACGGTTGTGATAACAAACGGCACTATCGCTTTAGCTTTCATCGCGCTTACATCACTTCTAAATACTAAACATTTATTTTTTTTACTACATTTTACAATTTTAATTCTTACATCCTTAATTAGAAAAAAAAATTAGCTTTCGATTGAAATTTATTTGAAATCTGCCGCTTAATTTAACGACTTTTTAAATAATTTTCAAGCATGAAATATTTTTCAATTCTATCTCAACAATGACGATCCGTTTGTTTTAATAATGTAAAATAGCCCCTTGGAAAGTTGCAACAATTGAAAATAGGTATCCCTAACCTTCATGAAAAGTGAAAAAAAAAATAATAAAAACCTGATAAATCATAAGATCAGATTATCCATAAGATAGAGTATTTTGGCGCTAATATAAAATCTGTCAAAAGAAAAAAAAATATTTTTAGTTTATGATTAACATAAAATTGATATATTGAATTCTTTGATGTATATTTTGAATCAGAATATGCTAGGAACTGTTATTCATTATTTTTTTTAAGATCCATTGGATATTTAACTGTATAAGAGACCGACTGTGATGGAAAAGGAATAATCATCCTGATTATGTAAAGGGATAGAAGAAACCATACAAATAAATTACAATTGAAAACATTAAAATTCTCCCTCATCTGCATATTAATTTATTATATTTAATAAAAATTCTTCATTTTTACATAAGAATTGATTAGCTGAAAAACAATGGATGCGTTTTAGAAGGTATGGATTTGAAACGAACAGTGATTAAAGAGGACATTTTAAAACTTTTAATTTAAACATTTTAAAACTTTTTTTAACGTCGAATTTCAACTGTACCTTTGGGCAGATGCAATACATATGCGCATAGGAGTTCATTCGATTGCATTATCACAGGGGGGGGGGGGTGCTTATACTATGTTCTTTTATTTACTGAATATGAGATGAAAGTAGGAAATTTGTATGATACATTATGATAGGACTATTTGTATGATACTTTATAGGTCCATGATTTTTTTTTGTCGTGGGGAATATGGTGGTAATGTCAAACTATTTGCATTATACATTTGTTTACGGAGTGTTCATTTGGAATTTGCATCGGAAATAGCATTTCAACGGGGGGGGGGGGATTTTTTAATATAAAATATTTGAAAGACTGTTTCATACGAATCCCTACTTAAATAATAAAGAAGCTTATTTTAGTGATATTGTTACAGTATTTTTTTCCGTCACGTTTTGATTGGTTTCATCTAGTATTATATTATTTCTCTAAAAATTTTGCACCATCAGTTTAAAATCGGATAAATTTTTAGAACTCAAATCTCCAATTTCTGAAAATTAATTTTAAATTCAATTTCAAGGTTTAAACCAAACACATTAAATATCAATTTACAATATCACCTTTACTTTCAAAATACCATATAAATGTTTACCAATACAAGACTTTTAAACAATTTTTCAATTTCTGAAATCACAAACTCTTTCTCCTTCTATTTAAACCTCTATTCTTAGTTTAAGAATTTGAAGCAGTTTGGCCTTGACACTCTATACATCCCATAAATCATTTCACCAGTTTGGTGTAGAAATAAACTCATACTTGGTTTAAGAACTTTAACCAGTTTGGTTTACTCGTTTGGTTTACCAGTTTGGTTTAATATACTGTTGTGAGCTCGGGGTTCGAAAGGACTGATGCCAATATATAAGAACAATAAAAAGGCTTTATTCACTATAAACAGTGCAATACGATCACAAATATCTTCTGAAAATTACAAGATATTCAGTAATCTTCAAATCCAATAAAAGCGCAGCAAAATTTCACACAGAAACAATGCGTTCAATACGACGTATCAACGGCAAAATCGATCCGGGTAACACAGTTCTCAATGCAAAGCCTCTCGTATGAATTCAATCGCAGTTGACAGACAACTAACTGAAATGAACTGGTGGAGGTCCCTTATATAGGCTTTAAAGATAACTGTAGAATTTTCCAGAGCTTTCGGATGCTAGAAATTACCAGAAAGTGCTTTAACTCCCGATAGAGTATCCCAAACGAGAAAGGATCCCAATGTAAAGGTATAAGGGGGGGTTGCACAAAAAGTCGCCAAATCCGTCGCCAACTTGGCGACATTTGGCGATATATCGCCAAATTTGGCGACAAAAATAAGTCGCCAAAACCATCGCCAACTTGGCGATAAACCCATTCCTTGGCGATATTTCCATAGACTTCCATTATAAAGATGAGGGTGTAAGGTTGTTTTCCTTGCAAACCACCTGAGGCCTTTAGCATTGAGTTACATGATGCTCAATAGGAAATACATTAATAATACTGCAATTTTCACAATAATAAAATAAAATAAATTTAAACAAATGGAATATTTACAGATATATACAAAATTCATAACATTGCCCCCCTCTCAAGGACTGCACGTCCCGGGCAGTTCAACCTTTGATCGGAAAGCAAACCCGTTACCAACAAATGCTATACTATTCAAAACACATTCATAATGCTGAATTATACAAAATATACACTTATTTAAAAATAAAATAAAATTAAAGCATAGACATTATTACATACAAGTATTTAAATAATAATAACAATAATAATGATAATGCTAAGCAAAATAAATAATTACATTAATTTATATACAAGACCATGGTTATACTAATTTACATTATTTACATTACACTATTTACAAACAATGAACTAAGTACTATGGCCATAGTATGGAGCCAGCCTGTCGTAATGAACGACTCTAGGCTTCGAACTTGGTGACTTTCGGATCCGAATTACGACATCGTTCAGTCTGTTTAGGACTGTATAAGGACCGTCCCAGTGCGATTGCAGTTTGGGAGAAAGTCCTTTACGTCGAGTCGGATTATAAAACCAAACCTTGTCACCTTCTTTGAATTGATGTCCCGTGGCTTTCGTGTCGTACCTGGTCTTCATCTTCTCCGTCTGTATATTGATCCGCTCTCGAGCCAAGTTGTGGACGTCTTCAAATCGTGCCTGGAGATTCTGCACGTATCCCTCTGGCGATGAAGGCGCATCTGGAGGGCGACCAAAAATCAGATAACAAGGTAGACGAAGATCACGACCGAAAAGCATCTGAGACGGGGAATAGCCGGTTGTTTCATGGACGGCGCTGCGATAGGCGAGAAGAAACAAGGGAAGTTTTTGGTCCCAGTCTTGTTGGTTTCTTGAGACTAGCAGTGAGAGATTGTTAAGGATGGTACGATTAAATCTCTCAACCATGCCATCCGATTGTGGATGTAAAGGCGTCGTCCTAGTTTTGTCCATTCCGATAAGTTGACAGAGACCCTCAATCACAACAGAGATGAAATTTCTCCCCTGGTCAGAATGCATTTGAAGGGGGACTCCATACCTTGATATCCACTGGTGTACCAAGGCATCCGCAACCGTAGAAGCTTCTTGATCAGGGATGGCATAAACTTCAGGCCATTTCGTGAAATAGTCCATGACAACAAGGAGGTATTTGTTGCCATCAGCACTTCTTGGCAGAGGGCCTAGGATGTCAAGGGCGATGCGTTCGAAAGGTGCTCCTACATTGTAGAGATGTAGTCTTCCTCGGTTACGTTTCTTTGGTCCTTTTCGAGCTGCACATGCATCGCAAGATTTGCACCATCGTTCGACGTCAGCTCTCGCTTTTCCCCAGAAGAACTCTTGGACTCTATGTAATGTTTTCATGACTCCAAAATGGCCACCAGTGGGACTGCCATGTAATTCCTTGAGGACCTCTGGTATTCGGGATCGAGGAAGTACCAACTGCCACCGAGATGTCTTCCCATCTTCCGATTCGAATTTTCGGAACAGGACACCATTCCTGACGTGGAGGGAGTTCCAAAGAGCCCAATATTGCTTCGTCGTAGGACTGTAAGTCGAGATGTCTTTCCAACTGGGCTTCGTGCTAGAAGATTCTAATAACTCCAAGATTGGTTTGATCTCAGAGTCTGTCTGCCATTTGATCTTCTCGAATCTTCTCATCACTCCAGGGATCTGGTGGCGTCAATAGTGAAGTCTTCGTCTGGCTTATGACATATTCGGGATTATACTTGCTCTCCGCTCTGGAACAATAGCGACAGCTCTCGGGACACGGTCTTCTTGATAGGGCATGGGCGTTTCCATGCGATGAGCCTCTGCGATGCCTGATGTCAAAGTCGTATTCCTAGAGCCGTTGTATCCATCTGGCTACTTGGCCCTCTGGGTTCTTAAAATTCATCAGCCATGTTAGGGATGCGTGATCAGTACGAAGGAGAAATTTCCTGCCATAGAGATAGTGATGGAAGTGTTCTATGGCTTTCACTGTAGCTAATAACTCCTTACGAGTGACGCAATAATTCCGCTCTGGTTTCGATAAACATTTGCTCCAGTATGCTACGACTCGTTCTTGGCCATCTATTTCTTGGGAAAGTACAGCGCCGACACTTTCATGACTGGCATCCGTGTCCACAATGAACTGTTTCTCGGGGTGCGGATAGGTAAGGACTGGAGAGGATGTGAGAGCTTCTTTCAGCCGCTGGAAGGAATTCTCGCATTCTTGTGTCCATAGAAACTTCTGCTTGCTTTCAGTGAGACTATGCAATGGTATTGCGATGTTGGAGAACCCCTGGACAAACTTTCTGTAATAAGTGCATAGTCCCAAAAAGCTTCGCAACTGATGGACATTTTCCGGACGCTTCCAGTTCTTTACTGCGGACACTTTTTCAGGATCTGTTCGAACACCTTCAGCTGAAATGATGTGTCCTAGATAATTTACTTCCCGTTGGAAGAACTTGCATTTCAAAGGGTTCAGCTTTAAATTCGCCGCTCTTAGCTTCGTTAACACTTTTCGAATATTTTCTAGATGTCCTTCAAACGTGCGGCCACCAATGATGACGTCGTCTAGGTAGATGAGACAAGCTTCAAAAGTCAGGCCTTTTAACACTGTCTCCATGAGGCGCTCGAACGTTGTTGGAGCATTGCAGAGCCCGAACGGCATAACTTTAAATTGCCAAAGTCCTTGTCCAGTAGTAAATGCGGTCTTCTCTTTGTCATCAGGACGGATATCTACTTGCCAATATCCACTCTTCAAATCCAGTGCGGAAAACCATTTATGTCCTGAAAGAGTATCTAGCGTGTCGTCTATTCTTGGTAGAGGATAGCTGTCCTTCTTCGTGATACCGTTAAGTTTACGATAATCCACACAAAATCTTGTGGAGCCATCTTTCTTTCGGACCAACACGATGGGAGAGGCCCACGGACATGATGACGGTTCGATGATGTCACTATCCTGCATCTCTCGTAAGAGCTTAGAAACCTCTTCTTGTTTTGCGAACGGCAAACGTCTTGGATGCTGTTTAATCGGTGGATGGTCGGCAGTATCAATTCTATGACGTGTCAGAGAAGTGCGACCTATATCATTCTCGTTTTGTGAAAACACATCCTTAAATTCCTGGAACAGTCTTTCTGCGGCATGTCTCTGCTCAGGAGATAAATTCTCATTTCTTCCAATTTCAGGTGTTAAACTTGTAGGCGGCTCCGACAACGTCAAGCTCGGGTCTTTGCAAACACAGGTGACTGGAGCACAGGTAGCAAGCACTTCACCTTTCTGGATAATTCTAGACTTTTCACTTACATTCGCCATCCTCACGGGTATCACATCTCTCGACAGATCTACCAGCGCTGATGCTATTAGCACTCCTTTTGGGCTCTTCTCAGGATATCCAACCAAGCCACATTGAAAACTACTTTCGTTCTCAGTTAATCCAGGTATCATCATTTCTGTCCGAGGAGGGATGATAACATCTGCCTTGGCTGTGATCCGTTGAATAGACCCGGACTCATTTCCAAGTTTGAAAATAGTGATATCTTCTTGAGCAGAGCGTAACTCATTCTTCTTAAAATCCAGTGTAAATCCATGCTCTTTTAAAAAGTCCAGTCCGAGTATGAAAGGGTCTGAAATATCGGCCACATAGACAGTATGATGGTAAGCGGCATTCCCAAACTTTATTTTCAGTTTCTTTCTCCCTGTATGTCGATCATATCCCCGGTCACGGTTTGAAGGATAACACGGGGCGGAGTCCAGAGGAGTTTTTCTTTTAGCCGCAGAGCTAGATCTTTCCGAACGATGGTCACATTGGCTCCTGTATCGATGACCATATTACAGGGCAAATCATTCACACTTCCGACTAGGAAAACTCCGTTCTCGCCGCAACTTCTTTCAGACATTTGACACACTTGATAATGGGGCTTCTCAAAATCTGGCAACCTCCGCCCCGCGAGATGGCCATTAATTAGTTTTCCTGCTCCGCCGTTCGTGCGGAGCTATTCCCTTCTGTGCTGGGTCGGTTTAGGCAGTTTCTTTGAATATGGCCTTCTCCACCGCATTTCCAGCACTTGATCTTTCTTCCAGGTTTGTTGTCCATCAAGGAGTTTATATGTCTCATCACGTCCTTCATCTGCTGCTGTAAACGCTCCACAGCTGTATCCGACGTCTCAGGCATGTTGGCTACTCGCACAAAGTGCCGATCTTTCCTTGTAGCTTGCTGGGCTGCCTCGAATTTCAGGGCATAAACTAAAGCCCCTTTTAAGTCACTGAGATCTGCAATCCGGAGTTGTTTCTGGATCTCAAAATCACGCACACCATCGATGAAATGTTGCAGAGCTAAACTTTCTCTAGTTTCAGTCGGGCAGTCAGGATAAGCAAGATGGGAAAGTCTCTCGACATCCGTAGCAAGCTCTTGCAGGGATTCAGTGGATTTCTGCTGTCGAGATTTGAGCTGGAGTCTGCTATATTCCTTCATGCATTTCTCGCCAAAGCGCAATTCTAAGGCACTGACGAGCGTTTCAAAATCCAGCGGTTCATTTGCAGGCAATGTCTGTAGGACGTCGGCAGCATCAGCTCGTAGAGAAGCAGCTAACTGGCAAGCCTTTGTCTGATAATCCCATCCATTGGCGTCCGCTACGATCCCAAATTGTGTCTTAAAAACTGGCCATGAGGATTTTCCGTCATAGGTCGAGAGTTTAATAGAGGCCCGAGGAAGCATAGCTTGATACTTGACATCTTCGGCATAGTTTTCGGCAGTTATCTTTTGTTTCTTCACATTTTTCAACTCCTTTTCTACACTCTCAATCCTTTCTTCTAAGGTTTTGGCTGTCCTTTGTATTTCTTCTACCTTTTTTTCTACGGTTTTGGCTGTATTTTGAACTTTTTCTTCTATTTCTTGACATCTTTCTTCAACTTTGTTTTCCACGACGTCAATTCTGTCATTTAAAAATGTTATTTTATCCTCTATTAGTTCTTTCAACTCACCAAGGTTGGTTGACATATCCTTCTTCATATCATCTTTTAACTCACCAAGGTTCGCAGTCATTTTCTCATCTATCGCTGACATTTCCTTCTTCATTTCTTCCGACATTTCCTTCTTCATTTCATCCGACATTTCCTTCATTTCAGCCTGGTTCGCAGTCATTTTCTCATCCATCGCTGACATATCCTTCTTCATTTCTTCTTTCATCTCGCCAAGGTTGGTTGACAACTCAGCCTGATTCGCAGCTAATTTCTCCAATAATTGTTTCAGTTGCTCCTCCATTGCTCTGGTGATCGGCATTCAACCCCACTCCTGACACCAAATGTTGTGAGCTCGGGGTTCGAAAGGACTGATGCCAATATATAAGAACAATAAAAAGGCTTTATTCACTATAAACAGTGCAATACGATCACAAATATCTTCTGAAAATTACAAGATATTCAGTAATCTTCAAATCCAATAAAAGCGCAGCAAAATTTCACACAGAAACAATGCGTTCAATACGACGTATCAACGGCAAAATCGATCCGGGTAACACAGTTCTCAATGCAAAGCCTCTCGTATGAATTCAATCGCAGTTGACAGACAACTAACTGAAATGAACTGGTGGAGGTCCCTTATATAGGCTTTAAAGATAACTGTAGAATTTTCCAGAGCTTTCGGATGCTAGAAATTACCAGAAAGTGCTTTAACTCCCGATAGAGTATCCCAAACGAGAAAGGATCCCAATGTAAAGGTATAAGGGGGGGTTGCACAAAAAGTCGCCAAATCCGTCGGCAACTTGGCGACATTTGGCGATATATCGCCAAATTTGGCGACAAAAATAAGTCGCCAAAACCATCGCCTACTTGGCGATAAACCCATTCCTTGGCGATATTTCCATAGACTTCCATTATAAAGATGAGGGTGTAAGGTTGTTTTCCTTGCAAACCACCTGAGGCCTTTAGCATTGAGTTACATGATGCTCAATAGGAAATACATTAATAATACTGCAATTTTCACAATAATAAAATAAAATAAATTTAAACAAATGGAATATTTACAGATATATACAAAATTCATAACAATACATACAATAATTCAACTCACCAGTTTGGTTTAGCAACATACTGTACTATACTTATTTTAAGAACTTCAACCAGTTTGGTTTACTCTATATACATACAATAATTCAGTTTGAAATATACATATATTTTTTAATTATACCCAAACCATAGCAATATTCCAGACAACCATACATTTAATCTTTACAAAATACAACTTAATAAAATCAGTTTGATTTTTCTTTCAATATACATGAATCCTTATTCAGTTCATTCCTATCTGCCAGTTTGTCGTAACACAATTTACTCAAAATCAGTTTGATTTTCCACACATGAATCATTATTCATTTCTTTCAGCCAGTTTGTTTTCACCTTTATAATTATCTTAAGTTTTAAGATTTCAAATTTTATTTTCCCCAAATAAGATACACAGTTTTTTCAATACAAATACAAACCCAAAATCTAGTTTCTAAATAAAATACACCATACTGGCAATTGTGAACCGCTGCACTTAATACAAAACATAAAAGCCAGTTTGGCACAAAAAAACACAAAATTCAACTTTCTTAAATATAAACATTTAGATCTACAAACGCGAAAGGCACACTCTAATGGACAAGAGGGAAAATGACATACCTCTCATAAAATATTCGCTGGTTTCACATGTCAACCACATCCATCTCGCTCGGAACCTCCATTTTATATCCATATTGACTGTAAAGTAATATTGACTGAAAGTGTCTCTTTATGTATTTCAAGTTCAGTCGAATCCGAGGCGATGCTTTAACATCTAACAAATTTTATTCACCTTCATTTGTACAAATTAAAAACAATACACAAAGTTTAAAAACCACAGCACACCTTTACTTAAAAGCCCAGCGAACACATTACTCTATATTTTACACAAAACCAGTTCACATCCCCATTAGCCACCATCTGTCCAACTCTCTCTTCATTTCCCAAAGCTTAACTCGCTTCACCTCACTTGACCTGCCAACTAACATCTTTTGCAGTCTCTTCGCATATCGAAACCTTTTCCTCCGATTCGACAGCACGGCTACACAGCGATCAATCTCCGAAGCTAGGCGACAAAACCGTGGACAACCTCTGGACAAAACTAGCCCAGCAACTTACGAGTTAGGATAGGCCACGGGTTTCTTCGGTCGTTACACTACAGTTTCGACATGTACTAAAACTAAAGGTTTGCATTTTGTGAGAATAATTTTCTGCTTCTAAGAATTTCTTTAAAAATATTTTAGAGTCGAAGTAAAAAATTAAAAATTTTTGGACAAAACAGTTTGGATTTGAGTGCAGTCTTCAGCATTTCTGTACGTATATGCACAACTTGTTTTTTAAACAGAAATTTACACGTATATTTAAGGGCAGCATTTTCGATAGATTCTAGAAAAACACAAAATGTATTAATAGCTTTTTCTGCCTTGTCCTTGTATTTTAGACTGTTTCCAAAAATAACAGTTTATTATTGTCATCTAATGAGGATGGTACAGTTTCGGCATGTACTAAAACTAAGTTTTGCAAGTTTTGAGAATAATTTTCCACTTCCAAAATTTCTTTAAACACATTTTAGAATCGGAAATTTGAAATAGCAAAGATTTTAAAACAGAGTGTTTAAAAACATTTTCGGATAAATATGCTAGTTTAGTTCTGAAAATGCAGGGAATATATATATATATATATATATATATATATATATATATATATATGAAACAAATTAAAACATTTTCGCCGTTGACCTCATTAAAACTATAATTCTGTGTAAATCCCATTATTCTAAATTATTTTCTCGCTCCAGTATTTCGATTGTCAAAATTACATCTAGGAAAATATAGTTTATTCCAAATTCATTCTCTTAAAAAATGGCGCTGGTCGATGCTCTATTAAAATTACGCACTTTTATTTCTTTAAATAAAATGCATCCTAGAATTTAATTCTTCTAAAAAACACCAATCTCCCAGCTAAAAATATTTTACTCTTTTGAAATAACAACCTATGAATTTCTTTTCTTTATTTTTTATTTCCCTACGACTCCTGACAAAATATTACTTTTTAAATTATGAAAGACTTTAGTCTCAATGTAAAAATTATCTTGTCATCTTGCCATACTTGATAAAACCTATGTATTCGTTTTTCTTTGCTTCTCTTCTTATTTATTCGAAAGGAGTAAATTTCACGAGATTGTTCTCGAAGCATTTGTTGCCGCGCTTTTTCCAACTCACGGTAAATTCGCTTCCATATAAGAGCGCCGGAGAAATTAATCCGAACGCGCTGATTGGTCGAGAGACTTCTTAGTAAAAATGTATTCTGGAGCGCTCAGAAAATGATATGCGGCGTTTTCCCGCGTTTTGAGTCAGAAGGTTCCGGGATTCGGCGGTGTATGCGGCCCCGACATGCCTTCCTGATCTTCGAATGTTCTCCTTGGCCACCGATAGATTCGATAAAATACCTGCCTATACGAACCAAAGATGTCTTCTTAATATAATAATTTAAATCATCAAGTCTTCCTCACGGTCTTAAAAGCAGCATGGATAGATTTAGCTACGTGGAAAGTAAAGCATAGCCAAATTCTTTGATTTTTCGAATAAAATGTGAACCGGAACGAACTGCCTCTTATTTTGAGTTCTATACGTACACAATGAAGTGGTTTTTCGGCGCTCGACTGTAAAATTCCTCGGAGAAACCCTTGCCTTGAGTATGAGTCTACAAAAAGTATGGTGATGCAAGTAGTATCGTCACATATATATATATATATTTAATTTTAAGAGATATGATATTTTAGCATTTAAATAAAGAATTTATAACAGTTTGATTACACGGGAATAATAATAATGAATTTTAATAATGTATAAAAATAAAGATGTTCCATTTAAAGAATAAATTTAAGTAGACATCGCCATTTTTAGATCTAAATACTTTGAAATAAATATTATTAAGTGGATTGGGATAAAATGGCTTTACATATGGATAGTAAAGGACTATTTTAAGAATAAGAATTATTTTAATAAACCACGTCATATACGGAACATTACTAAATGGAAAAATTTTATAGTATAATTTAGCAGATAGCGGAAAAAATTTAAATTTTGTAATATATATATATGTGTGTGTGTGTGTGTGTGTGTGTGTGTGTATACTTTTTTTCAGATAAGAGGATCCTACTAAGAACCCTACTTAAAATAAGTCTATTTTCAAACATCCCATCTGAAACTCTGGTTTGGTTCCTCCTAGGTTCAAACGCGGATTGGGTTGTCCGACCCGAACTTTTATCCTATCTTGGCACTAATCAACAGATATTTGATACAACCCCTCATCTTTTTGCTTCTTTTTTGGGAACAACGGATTTCGAGCTTATTCTATCGACGATAATTTTCAGTATTTTCAAGCTACGATTTTGAGACTTTTACAAAAGTTGCTCTATATACTTTGCTAATACATTATGCTTATTATATTTTGATTGCATTTGAACATGCGCAGTGAAACATTTTTTAGTAAACCTGCTCATTTTTCATCCAATTTTTATTATTTTTTAATTCTGATTGCAGAGTGTTATGTACAATGTTGTTTGTCATATTTTCTGAAAAAACCTTTTTTTTATATTAAGAACTCTGCAAATTATAAGCAAAAAACCTAGGCGAAATTTGGCACACTTTTTATAAAAACCGTAATTTCTCTACGAATATGCATGGTATCCTCATAAAAATTAATACAGTATATTACAATAAGCCACTTTTTAATAATCTCGAGTTTTAACGCCTTTGCTACATTCTTTTTTACAGGGTTATCCAAAAGATATTCGTTCTTTTTCAATTTGTTGACAGTCCCCTATGGGGTTTCGTGAAAAATTCTTCGCGGAAATATATAACCTATACTATACTGTTTACACACCTGCAGTTTCAGGTTGATTCCTCATGTATTTTTCTAGATAGTTAACAAAGAGTCTAAAATCGCAAGTGACCGGTCACCTTTGGCAATATAGTGTGTGTATATATATATATATATATATATATATATATATATATATATATGTCACTTTTTTATGGACACGATAACTCCAATAATTCTGCACAAATCTCTTCCAAATTGATACATAAAATCAAGGGGCATAAAATCTCGGTCAAGTTCGTTAAAGGGCAAAATCGAACCACGAAGGGGGGAAATGGGGGGGGGTTGTGAAAACAGAAAAAAACCCATAATTTCTTAATTATGATACGTATCGTATCCGTTTAAAGTTATTATTACTTCTAGGAAAAGTGCCTTAGTGTAACTTCTAGGAAAATTTATGTATGACATATTTTTGATATCAGTAAAAATGGCCCCAATGGAGGAGGGGGGAGGGGGATTTTAGAAGAAAAAAATCCATAACGTCGTCATTTCCCAAGATATCAAATCCGCTTAAATTTATTGTAAATTTCCTTAAAATTATCTACAACTTTTATATTGACAAGTTTTTTATAGGACCAACTCTTACGGCAAAAAACAAAATTAAAAGCGAAAAATTCCCTGCTGTCTCCGCCTACAAGCAGACGTGAAAACAGAAAAAAAAATCATAACTTCTTAATTTTTATACATATTAAATCCGTTTACAGTTATTATTACTTCTAGAAAAAGGGCCAAAAATTTATGTATGACAGATTTTTGATTTCATTAAACATGCCCCTAAGCAGGGGGGAGGGGGAAATAGGGGTTTCAGAAGAAAAAAATTCATAACTTCGTCAAATCCCAAGATATCAAATCCGCTTAAATTTATTATAAATCTTCTTAATATTATATACAACTTTTATATTGACAAGTTTTTTATAGGACCAACTTTTACGGTAAAAAGAAATTAAAAACAAATAAATCTCTGCTGGCTCCACCTACAGGCAGAGGTATATATCACAGTGGGTGGTCCCAACTGCCACATCATGGCAAACAGGTCTTCCCAATGCAATTCCAAATAAACAGGTGCCCCACGGTCTGCGTCTTCGAAATCCACCTGTGCCTGTAGGCCGAGCCGTCAGGGATTTTTTAAAAACGGAACGGCGACTTTTTAAAGAAAAAACGATGTAGATATGGTTTGGTATCTTTAGTTTGTTTGTATTTTAATTTTCGAAGTCGATGCCGATTTTTAAACATGGCACAAAAATACTAAATTCACATAAGTGACTTTCAGAAACGATGTTTTTCGAAGTGTTAATATTCATATTTTCAGAAACGGATTGCAGATATAAAAAGGAAACTAACGCAGCTGGTCGGTTTATTCCAAACGATCCGCGAATTAAACGAACTTAGGATTGAGCTCCCCACTGTCTTCGAATCCGGACAACTCGGATTAAAATAAAAAACAAAAAAAGGACATTTTATTTAGAATCCTGGAACTTTAGAAACTGCATCAACGTATTTTTAAAAACTGTGAGTGTTGATTTATTTTTTGTCTGAACGGTGAAGCGTTTCTCTTCAACGAAAATTGACCCAGGCTGTTAACTGTTGATGTTTTGCTTATATTCGATACTCATATTTCATACCAGTGATCAGGATCCTACATTCAACCTGTTTAAAGTTGAGTGACTAAATAAGTATGACAGGTCACAGCAGTTTTATATATATATATATATATATATATATATATATATATATATATATATATATATATATATATAGCTTATTGTGCTTCCTCTAACTTTTTTAAAATTATTTTGAATCTTGCATGTATTTTTTTAAATGTTTTGTATGGTTAGAAATAAAGTTGTCTATACTTTCAAAAAAAAAAATTAGTCAACAGTACTTTTGAAATAGCGTTTCGGTTCGTGAATTTTTCCATTTGGAGCCCTGGTTAGTTCAAACAAGCTCTTTGTATTCCGGAAGTTAAAGAATATTTCATTAAATATTTCCCTAGATATCTGTGAAAATGTCTAAATTCGAAAATGACCGGTGCCTACTGCAAAAAAAATTGTTTGCGCGGTAATGTATTGCTACTTATTTTACTGTTTATTACTCTTAATTTTACGGTATAATACTGGCAGCTAGGATGCCAATATTAAACTGTAAAATCAACAATTTCTTTTTTTTGCAGTGATATACAATGAAATTTTGAATTTATGTCCAAATAATTTATTCACTCGGGGAAAAAAAACACAATATAAAATTTTACTTTTTTTTGTTAGAAGACTTTAAATCAAGTATTCTTCGACAAATAATGTCACAATTTCAGTTTCAATATTAACTGCTAGAGAGCAGTCTGGTTGTAGGCAAAGTATTGCTACAGGCAAACTTCAAAAGCTTCTTTTGTAAAATTCGTGTTTTAGGTAGCTTTAATTAGAAAAAGCTATCTATTGACGCCGTTTGGAGGAAATCAACTCCAAAAAAATTTTGGTACATTTTCACCGATCATGACCCCCAGACCCCAAAACCACCCTCCCTTCAAATGCTGATATACATATATGACTTTTGTCATGCTGTAACTCTCTTATTTATAAACCGATTTGGATGTGACTGAATGTGTGTATAGGAAGTAACAAGCTCTCGACCGTGTTCGTTGGCCAGTCTCATCCGTCCTCTTGTTTCAAAATGTCGACCAGTTAAAAAAATTAAAGAATTTTAAAAATTCAAAAATATGTTCAAAAAATTTATAAATTGAAAAAATCGTTTCCGTTATAAGTGTTAGAACGTGATACAATGATTCTTGAAATTTTTTTGTTTTGGCTATATCTTAAAAAATGGCTGAGATATGGCAGTTTGAAATTCTAGGGTGAGTAAGATTTTGCAACAATCTGATATTTGTTATGATGTAACGCTCGTATTTATGAACCGATATGAATGGGACTGATCATGTGTACAGAACATACCAAGGTCAGGACCGACTTCGTTGGCCAGCTCCATGCGCCATCTTGTTTCAATATGGCGGCCAGTTATTTTTTTAAAAAAGATGTATAAAGAATTACAAATTGAAAAAGTTGTTTCCGTTACCTGTTAGATCGTGATACAAGTATTCCGGAACATTTTTTGTCTTGGCTTTATCTTAACAAATGGCTGAGATATGGTATTTTGAAATTCTAGGGTAGCTGACATTTTGAAACAATCTGATTTTGGTTATGCTGTGACTCTCATGCTGAAATTCGCATTCAAATTCAGTATTAACAAAAACCTAGATGGAATCTTCTATAATCGGGTCGAAGCATTTTAGCTTCATGTGTTTGAGTAAAGTGAGTTGAATTTTTAAAACCTTGGACTATGAAAGCTACCTTTTCCTCCCAATACAGGCTGGAAGGACTTTTTTATATTGTGGTCTTCTTTCAAGTGAACAAGAAACAACACAAAGAGAGAGATCATTTGTTCATTTCCTTTTATTTTTTTATTGCAAATATAACAGAGAATAACAGAATTGAATGACTAATTCATGTTAATACATTTGAATAATTAATTTCTGTGTTCTAAAATATTCATATTTAGTAATATGAAATAATAAATTTTGCAATTACGAAAAAACACTAATATTAATTTTAAGTTGTCTTCATTAATTTCAGCACAATGTTATATCTTCTTCCGATCAAATGCATCAAAAACCAACAGATCTGAAAAACAAATAAAAAAAACAATTATGTAGCTTCAACTTTTAATAGAAAGCTATAAAATAATAACTGTTTATGATTTTTTTTAAGTAAAAAAAAAATGCAAAACATATTAATGCATTCATTTAAACACTAAATTATTTTCTATATTAATAACCAGCAATATTATATATTTTCATTGCTAAATATCGATTATTAGTGATTTATCGTTTAGCTGTAATATAAAATAATTAATTTGTCTCATAATCTTGGTCGCAAGAAAATATCTTTTTGTTCATCAACGTACCCCAGAAACATAATGTAAAAAATTCCAAAAAATTCCCGTTACAGCAGAAACAATTACAAAATCATTTTGTAGCCTGGTAGCTGGCAATTTCGGAAATCTTTCCTTTATCTTTTGAAACCATTTGGACAAGAACCGATGAAATACGTTAGAAAATCGTATTTCTGAGGCTTATTGACCCCCCCCCCCCCCCCTTCGAAAATAAAGAGCTTCTTTGCTGTTTGTAATGCTCAGAAATGACGTCACATAATGATTTCGAAACTAGTGTTTTTGAGGTTTCGGATTGGTTCTTTTCCTAAAGATTTCTAAAGATAAGGAAAATATTTCCAGAATAGTGTAATAGTATAAGGTTTCAAAAAAAAATTTATAATTTTTTTTTTATAACAAAGTTCTTTTATCAGTTTTTTTTTTTTTTTTTTTTTTTTTTTTTACAGCGCACTTTTGTAGTCTTTATCTTTTGAAACCATTTGGACAAGAACCGATGAAATACGTTAGAAAATCGTATTTCTGAGGTTTATGGACCCCCCCCCCCTATTATCTGGGATATAACCTTTTTCCTTGTTCTAAAATATGTTTAAGTATAATATGCTTCAATTCGCTACAGAATGTAATATATAAAGAAATTAAAATATTTAAAAGTAGGAAATTCTAATAAACTCAAATCATGATGTTAATATTTACAACACAATAATCTGCTGATGTTTGCATGCATTTTAAAATGCTTTTCTGAAAATAAAGTACATTTTGTTTTATTTCATATTACGCATTATGCTTAAATTGTAAATTCAGAACATACTTTAAACATTTAGAAACTTTTTAAATAAAA
The DNA here is from genome assembly GCA_963931845.1 of Maratus michaelseni. NCBI lineage: Eukaryota > Metazoa > Arthropoda > Arachnida > Araneae > Salticidae > Maratus > Maratus michaelseni. The sequence goes on from OZ007596.1 coordinate 70,853,224, forward strand.
TAAATTTCAAAATATGGAAATTGAAATTAATTATCTGTATATGTTTATCTTAGTTTTCCGCTAATTATATATGAAAAAAATACTATAAATTTAATATTTCCATTTCAGTTTCATTTGCATTGTTTACTTAATTTATTCATAGATGGCGAAACTACTCAATTTCAAATACTTTCGTGGCTTTAAATAATTCAATCGTATTAGAAAAATAATCTAAATGAGTTGTTAATCATATTAAATTTTACACTTAAATGTATTTATTGGGTTTTTCTTTACATCTGTTTAATTATTTTTGTTTTTAATCAAAACATTAGTCTGTGAATTTTCCAAATACATTTTCTTATTAATTTTATAAATTTGTGTTTTTTTTTAATTGCACTCATTTTAATCTTTTTTTATTAATTGGCTTTACTCTAACATTTTCAATATTTATAAAAACCAGGCAGCACAGGTCTCCATATTTTTAATTGCATGCTTGATTGTTATCTTTAACCGTAACTGGAATTTATGTCGCAAGCATTTTTGTAAATTAAAATGAAAATTATTCAGTGGGTAACAAGTGTTCTTCTTTTCGATGTTTATCTTTTCGGATAGGGTCTATTTTCATGTGTTTTATTTTTTCTTCTATTTTTGTTTCATATGTTTGTGTTGACAACTGTGCATCCCTGTGCAAAATATTTATTGCAAAAGCGATTTTTCATAGTATAGAAATTACTTATCTCTTACTATTTGCTTCTAAAGTGTAGATAGTAACCTTTGATGAAGTATCTTACGTTGCAAAACTTTCAATTCATTTGTATATTCTTTAAATGTTATATATATGAAACATTACTGTATGTCTGGCAGCTAATTTTTACTGTGTCACGATTGTAAATAAAAACTTCTGAATTTTACGTGCGGTAGTAACTTTTATATTCTTAATTAGCAGGCTTTGCCTGCTCGCTGGTCGGTTTCTCAAAAAAAATGTATCCGTGAATTTGGCCTTGTGTTTTAAAAGAATATGAACCCTTACCCGAAATGTCCTTATGCGTTGCTGGAAACGATATGAACGACATTGCGCCACTATATTTGAGACATAATTTGGCTGTTAAGGACCAACTCTTTAAATTAATAATTTATAGTAGGATTTGGTAAATAACAATAGAACGATATGCAATATATGAAAACAACCCTGAAAAAATATTTTAACTAACAATGCCAGTCTCATCAAAATCCATCCAGTTGAACTTTCTAAAAAGTCTCATCTTTCATGATCGTGTTCACCTAATTATATAATTTTCTCCCATAATACTATAACTAAAAAACGTAAAACGATAGTTAAATACTAAAAGCTTCTCTGAAAAATTATCTAATTAATAGTGCATGTTCCATAAAAATCCATTCAAGAGAATCTTTTAAAAACACTACGTAATCCAATTCATTTGATTATAGAAACTCCTCCATAATTCTATAACTAAGACATGTAGAACGATATTTTATATTCTAAAAGCTTCCCTGAAACATTATCTAATAACAGTGCAAGTTCCATCAAAACCCATTCGGCGGAACATAAGTAGACCGCCCTCCTAGTCTCTGCATCTCAGCAAGCGACATGTGATGGTGCGGTTTATTTAGAAGTTTGTTAGGCTCCAAATCACACAAAGCTAATCCTTCTAAGCTGTTAGCTCGACTTAAAGCAACATAAGCATGCTCTTTCGAAAAAAACATTTTTTCACATGAAAACGGAAGCTAAAATGTGTGGATCCGGATTACAAAAGGTTCATTCTCAGTTCTCGTCGATTTGAATGAGAATTTCCTCAAATTAGTCAACTATAGCCATGTTGGCTTCATTTATGACAATCTATTTTTATCACCAACTTTGGTGATGTTTAGCATATTGTCGTCCAGATTGACGAGAATTTCATTCTGTCAAAGTTTTTATTAAAAAATATTTATTTAATGAATAATATAATATCTATTACAAATTACTTATTTTTTGAGCAGATGTTGAAATCAAGATAATTGTGTATTACTGTATTAATAACTAAAAAGTAGGAAATAAAATAAACTTTTACAAAAAAAATGAACTAACCGACTTAAAAAAAAGTATTAAATAATTCTTTTAAATTCTCTAATGACAAAATGTTATCCATTAACCACAAATCCACTGTCATGTGTCGGAATGAAAATGATTTTAATATGTACAGTTTAATATCCCCAAAACGTGGATTTTTGATAACATATATTTTACAGGAGATGAATTTATAGACTTATCATTTAGTTTACAAAATTATACAATTGAAAAGCAATCAATTACTTTTTGAAGCGGGTGCCAAACAATCCCAATCGATAAATTAGTAGACACTAAGGTACAATATATTCACAATTTTTACGACACTTAAGGTAGTTTGGCACTGACTTCAAAAAGTAATTGATTGCTTTTCATATGTATATATTCGTAAACTAAATCATACGTCCGTAAAATTCATCTCTCGTAAGATATATTCTCTCGAAAATCCATATTGTGGTGGGTATTAAATTGTACATATTAAATTTATCGTTTTTATTCGACACATAATATCGGATTTGTGATTAATGGACTACATTTTGTTATTAGAGAATTTTAAAGAATTATTTAACATTTTTAGTGCTTTTAGTGCTTAGTATTTTTTGTGAAAGTTTATTTTATTTTAAGTTATATTTAATGTCTTTGTACTGTCACGGTTATAGTTAATGTTCTAATACCACAGTTTCAAGTGCATGATAAGAAAACCTTACAAACATTTTGGGACATTCTATTTTTTGTAGTAGTTTTAGTACACATTCGACTCCCTCTTCCTGAATGATTCAGCTATAAGCTTATCTCACGAAATATAAGATAATTAAAAATATTAACTTACTTCCACATTTTTTCATACATTCCTTATTAGTATAAAAATTGTTCTTATTGCCAAAACAACCTTCATAGTTAAATATTTTACATGATCTACTTTCGTTATCATAGTAATACTTTTGAAAGTAAATCTTGCATTTGCCCGATTCAGGAGGTAGCAAACAGTCTGCAGTATCAAACTCTATGAATGAACAGAAATTAATAAGCCATTACAAAATTGTTAAACAAATAATCACAAATATTAAAATAGATAAAATCTTCAATTTTCAAAAAGAAGTACTTGTAGAGTATATGAGATAGATAACGATTTTTCTCAGATATTCTATGCAACTAATCAGAAGAGCACAATATATGTGTATAATTTATTTCAGTAATGAGGTATTTTTTTTTACCTGAAAGCACAAATAGATAATTTTATATTACTTTTAGCGTATTCTGTGCTGAATTATTTTTATGTAGGACAAAAAATGTCATAATCAACACGGAATGTATGATATTTACCGAAACATCAGTTGAGGCTCACTGTGGAGACGCGAAAAGATTTTGCTTTCCGTCTGTCTGTCTGTTCCACGATAACTGTCTTAAAAATCGTCCTATTAGGTTGATTTTTGGCGGGTGTGTTGTTGAGGTACCTGGAATTAGCCGTATAGTTTTTAGTTACATTTGGTTCATTCGTTCGAAAAATGTAGAACTTTTCTTTTTAGGTCATAATGCTTTCCTATGGGAATGCAGACGATTTTCAAATCTAATTTTTAAGTGAAACGAATATCACATATTTGAATAATGGATTTAAACATAAAAGTATTTATGCTAAATTTTCGATATGGAGGTTTTAAATATATCCAATAGCTTTGAAAATTTGCTCATAAATTTATTAGAATTTAGAAATAATTTGTCTAAATTATTGGAAAATTTTTTGCAACTGTTCAAGAAATATAAAACATTTTATTTTCATATTTTTTTACAGATTTCAAAATGCATTTCTTTTTACTTTGCTCTTTAATTTATTAGCTGCTTAGCAACCATATTTCATAGACTATCAAAATAATAAAATTCAAGTAACTCGCACTATTTTGCTGCAATATTTTATTATCAAAATAAATTTTTTTTGTATTCTATTGACATAAATAAAAAATATATTTTAATACAAGTTTTTTTTTTTTTTTTAATCTAAAATGTTACAAGAATAAAAGTTCATAAGAATTTCAGAATATCAATACATTAACCGTGTTTAATTTAACGCTTCTAATTTCTTAAACCTCCGGAGTATTTTATCTACCCTATATATATAAAATCCTAATGAAACGAATTTGTGAAACGATTTTATGAAACGAATTTATGAAACGATTTTATGAAACGACTGATTAAACGACTGATTATGTTTCAGGGCTATTTTTAATAAAATATTAAACTCTTGATGGTGAAATTAATACCAATTGTCCATAAAAATCCGCGGATGTCAAAACTGGTAATAGAATTTTGAAATTGGAATTAGTTTTCGAGATATTAATTTTTTTCTAATTTTAATGACATTTCTGTAATGATGGAACTAATTACTCAGTTTTTTTGGGACAAAAAAGGGAAAAAAATGAAAAGGATCCCGATAGGGATTATTGATTTCTTTTTATTCCTCATTTTCAAATTGAAATTGAATTTATCTTTTATTTCAATCGATAATAAAGACAAGATTGTGATTAAATTATGTTTTTCATGAAAATTTGAAAAAAAATCACATTTCTATCGTTAGGATTCAATCGTCTGTCAGCATTTAATTTAATTTATAAACTGAAAATATTTTGAATAAATTCGTCCAAATGACGTCATTTATGTAAACGCAAAAGAAAGGAGCAAAAAAAATATTTATACAATTTGTTTAGCGTAAAATGTCATTTATCCTATTTTATATATAATCAGAAGTAATTTGTATAGAAAAACAATAATAATATACGTATAATTAAAATACGCATATAAATAAAAAAATCGTCGAATTTGTTTCCATGGCTGTTTATGTCATTTGGCACCAAATCTCACTTTCTGATGCCCGAATTGCGCCAAGCTTTTTAAAAAGGCGTCAAGACCCCTATAATAGAAAAGCACCAAAAGTTCATTGGGTTTGTTTTCATAACTTTTGGCAACAAATGTATGTATATTAACGAATCTATCCCTTTTTGAAGCTCGAATTACGCCAAACCTAAAAGCAAAAGATCCTATACTGGAAAAGTACCCGATTTCCTTATGGACAATATTCAAGTGACATAAAATGGTGTAAAATTATCGCGGATAGCAAATTTGTTTAAATATCTCATCAATTGATGCCGAATAAATACAGATATGCATGCACAAATTATTTAATTAATTTTGTATGATAAATAATTATTAGAAAATTCGTATATACAAATTAATTAAAATAAATAATTTACATATTTAAAATAACATGAAAATATGCATGATGGTGCACTAAAATAGAGAGAAAATTAAAAGCTGTTACTGAAAATGTCTATAACATAGTACTTTTCAATACCGTGGTTCTTAATGTTATTCACAAGCAGATGGAATTTTTCTCAAAGGAAGAATATAATACAGATAGTTGTTATAAAAGTCCGAGAGGTAGCCACAATTTAAACCTAACCATTTTATACAAGCTGGTTTTCAAGTTGTAATTGATTTTACTTATCAATTCCGAAAACAGTCGTCATTTGTCGCAACAGCTGTGTATGAGGCCATGGTAATCAAAAAATGCCCCATTAAAACGTTAAAAGCATGGCAACCCAATTACAGATTTACCAATATTTTTAAAACAAAGCACGCTGTCATGATTTTAGAGGCCTCGAAGTCTGAGCGGGGGTTGGCGAGGGTAGCTCGCAGGGGGTAGGCTCCTTAGTGTCTTTATAAAGGAGTAAAGTTGCAAGTTCTGTAAATAAAATAAAAATAAAACAAATGCCATAAGAAAACTTAAAATTTTTTATTTAAATTTAATGGTAAATTATTAATGGTAAATTAATAATGGTAACGTCAAATTAAATAAAATATTATTTTTCCAGCATGAAACTTTTTTGGTGTCTTAATGAATGTAATTTAAGCAAATTTCAATGCAAATAATACCACATTTTATCAAATTTCTATGCTTGGCCTAAAATGGGTTAAATAAGGCAAAGCTTACAGTAAAAAATAACTGGTGGGAATAATAAAGGATTTTGAGCATCTTGAGAGAAGTCTGAGCGGGGGTTGGCGAGCGTAGCTCGAAGAAGGTAGGCCCCTAGTATTCCTATAAATATGCATGCAATATAAAAAAATTAAATTGTGGATTGTGATATGCTAAATAATATAAAAAGTAAGATTAAAAAACAATGACTTTTAGAGCTAACGTTGAGGCTCCTGATCTGCAGATTTACTAGTTATTAATTTCTTTCTCACACAGTTATATCTCTGTTTTATTTACTTTGCTATCACATGTGAAATAGATTGGAAAAACGTAAGGTAATTTTGTTTTTTATCATTGTATGATCTTTCTTACTTTCAAATACTTTTCGTTACTAATCTTTATTAATAAAATGAAGTATACTTAGATCCGTTAATTCGTTACCGTTATAGAATGAAACAGAAAAAGTAATTCATAACTAAAGAGTAATTTTTGTGATGATTTTTTTTTACTTTTTGATGAAAATGTTTCATACTAGATGCGGTAACGTGAGTTGAAACTTACTGTAGATACACGAAGAGTTTTAGAGTCATATCTTTCGGTCTGTCTGTGTGTTCCACGATACCTATCGAAAAAACATTCGATATTTGGTAGGTACACTGCAAAAAAAAAAATGTTAATTTTACAGTATAATACTGGCATCCCAGCTGCCAGTATTATATCGTAAAATTAGCAGTAATAAACAGTAAAATAAGCAGTAATACGGCAACGTATTAATGCTTATTTGAAAACAAACAATTATATATATATATATATATATATATATATATATTTTTTTTTTTTTTTTTTTGCTGCTGGGTTGGTGCAATACCCAGATTTAGCTGTATAGTTTTTGGTTTAATTTGGTTGGTTGGTTCGAAAATATAGACAATTTTCTTTTTCGTCTTGGTGCTTTTGGAATCCAGACGATTGCTACGGGTATTCAGACTATTTTCAAATTTTACCACTCATTGGAAAGAAAATGGCGCATTTGAATAACTTATTTAAATGTTAAATTATGGATACTAAAAGTTCCGAATAGGGTTTTTAATCATTCTAATTAATTAGAAATTTTGTCAATACATTTGTCAGATTTATTTTAATAAGAAGTATAACTTTTGATACAATTTTATACATGCGTTTAAAAAAAAAATCAACACTTTATATATAACTTTACTTGTTTGACACGATACATATTTAATTTTTTTCTCCTTTTCTTTCATCAGTTTCCTATCAACTGTATTTCCTAATCAATAAAAAAAATATATTAAAAATCTCCATTATGAAATATTATGTTAGAAAGTCTGGTTGAGAGAAATAAAAAGTTAGTGAATATTTCGTAATCGGTCTTCAAAATAGTTAAATATGAACGGTGTTAGTAACATTACGGTGAGTACTATTAAAACGCTATCCCAAAAATTACATTATAGTGAAAATCAAGTTTGCTAAATTAGTCAATTGGCAGTGAACACGATTATGGATGGTTACCCAATTGATTTAAAAGTCTCGAAATATGCCTATTTTTGGGTGATTTTAATATGATATTGCTACCGAGTAAATTAGGATATATTTAGATCTTGCATCTAAATATTATAGAATGGCCACCAAAACTGATTTTCAGAAACAAATATTGTAAAACAATAGGTTTATAAATTAGATATAAGTACAGTAAATTCGATTTACATTTCCATAAGTTCCATTCATACATAAGATTTTATCCAATTTCTCCATCACATGCGCAGATGTTTCATGGTAGGTTGGCAGGTAAGTAAATATAGCAATTTGGATATTAGGATAACTTAAAATTCCTCTCCAAACGGATCCTTATTCTAATAAAGGCACGGTGTAAAATGAAATCCAAGGTATTACTACAGTCATGATATAGAAAATCAGAAGAGAATTGTGAATGTAAAATTAATAAGACTACGAGACGTTGGACAAAGCGCTCTAGAAGAAATGTACTTTAATAAAACCAAAATTGCAAGACTAAGCAGTTCATCTGACGTTCTTCTAGGAATCTTATATGCTTATAAATATATATGTAAATTAAAAATTTAATTGAGAATTTTAGGGTATTAAATTATATGCAAAGTAAAAGTAAACAACTTAGAACTTGTACGTCAAACGTGACAAATGAGGTGAGGTGCGTTCGTTCTATAACTAGTTTTATAAATATTTATATCGTCTCTTATTAAGATATGATTAATTTCCGTTATAAAATAAGTACATTTTGATTTGACAACATTTTATCTTTTGTTGACATTTACTGAAAATTCCAATAAGAAACTTAAGCCTAGCTTTGAAAATTTCAAAACTTGAAATCCATATTTGGACTTTTTTCTTATTTAATATCTATTTCACCGGAAACATCTATCCAAAATACTGTCGGTAGATTATAGGATTGCTATAATTAAACAATTTTAGTATACAAATTCGGTAATATGGAAATAACATGACTCCATCTTAAATAGGATGTAATCACCATCGCAACCTAGAATCATTACCTATCATGGAATATCATTGAATTAATTACGTATGATAGGAATTAATAGAATGGAGAAAACTTTTATTAATATCTTTTTAAGTTTTGATTCGATTTTCATAAAATTTGAAACGATTCAACTAAATTCTGCAACGATTATATATACATTAAATTTCAAATCATTGGGTGGAATAATGTTTCCGCTGTTATATGCGGACAAGCGGACAGACGGATGGATCAGACGACGACTATAGGTGCTACCTATTTATATAATTATGAATGCACCTAAAATCAATGCCTTACAGAGTTGACGTCGAGGCCCCTGATCTGTTGATTTACTAGTAATAGTACTTTTACTTACCCATCCTACGTAGTATAGGGTAAGTCTTGTAATCGTTTTGAAAATCGAAAAAAAAATGTTGACGGATTTACACGTTTCAGACACTGGAGATTCCGAAAAACATATTTTTAGAAAAAAAAATTTGCCTTCCGTCTGTGTATATGTGTGTCTGTGTGTGTGTCTGTGTGTCTGTGTGTCTGTGTGACTGTAAACGCTCTATCTCCCGAATAAATTGAGATAGAGACTTGCAGTTTGGTATGTACTTAGTATGTAATAATGGGAAGAAGCCTATTTCATTTCAATAACCTTGATTAACCGGAAATATTTTTTTCGGACTCTCGAAATATTCGTTCTGATAAAAGGTAGATAAAAATTTTCGAAATTGGTTATTTTAAGAAATGAATATAAAAGACAATAAAAAAACATAAATTTTGCATAAAGCATGAAGTCGATCGGATAATGAGTTGCCGAGATATTTGGAATCCTATTTTCCACACTCTTCTATTTTTCATGTCCCTGTATTTCATCCAAATTTCACTTCAAAGATATATTTTAATTGGAAATTTGACGCTTAATCAGATGCAATAAACCGCTAGTTAATAGGATTATTATTTTTGGAGTTATAATGATGTTTCTTTCAAGCAATTCAGTAATCGAGCCTTTAAAGTTTGTGACGTCATCAAGCCTCGATTTTATTTGAATTGCAATGCATTTTATAAGTAGTTTACACATTTTTTATTTTAATATTTTACATTATGCATATCCATGATGGGTAAGTATTACGGTGGCCCCCAACGACTAGTTTATAGGAATCTTATCATTTTGCTCCGGACTAAATTTAGCAAAATTCAAGTTATATATATATATATATATATATATATATATATATATAATTTTAGTAAACGATCGCTTTTTTAATATTAATTGGAATATTATGTATTTAATTTTAACACAAATACTTACGCTTTTGTAAGCTAACTTTGCTTTTGTGTCGTTCGTTTCATTTTGCACTCCGCTCTAAATTAAATATGCGAAAAGTTTTTATCTTCTATTTATAGAGCGCTAAAAATAATAGCTCAATAGATATAAAATGAATCTGATGGAATAAATTTATTTAATTTATATTTTTCCAATGAACAAAGGTTTCTTCTTTAACAATTATTACACTAAATTAAAAAATATATATAAAGTAATTTCTATTTAAAGAATTTTATTAATTTCTAGCTGTTAACGTAAGATTTAAAGTATAATCAATGGACTAATTAAGTAAAATTTTACTTCCTACAATTTAAAACTAGTCGTTGGGGACCACCGTAATACTTACCCATCATGGATATGCATAATACAAAACATGAAAATAAATCATGTGTAAACTACTTATATAATGCATTGCAATTCGAATAAAATCGTGGCTTGATGACGTCATAAACTTTAAATGCTTCACTACTGAATTGCGTAAAAGGAACATCCTTATAACTCCAAAAATGATAATTCTATTAATTAATAGTTTATTGCTAAGCATTCGGCGTCTCATTTCCAATTAAAATATATCTTTGAATTGAAATTTGAATGAAATACAGGGTCATGAAAAATCGAAGAGTGTGAGAAAGATGATTACAAATATCTCAGCAACTAATTATCCAATCGACTTCATTCTTTATACAATTTTTTTTTTATTACCTTTTATATTCACTCCTTAAAGTAAACAATTTCGAAAATTTTTATTTACCTTTTATCAGAACAAATACTTTGAGAGTCCCACAAAAAAAAAAAAAAAAAAAAAAAAAAAATAGTTCGGGAAAATAGACGTAACTGAAATTCATTACGCTTCTTCCGATTATTACACACTAAGTACATACCAAATTTCAAGCCTCTATCTCAATTTGTTCGGGAGATAGAGTGTTTACAGACACACAGACAGAGGGACGGCAATTTTTTTTTTCTAAAAATATGTTTTGCGGTATCTCCAGTGTCTGAAACGTGTAAATCCGTCAAAAAAATTTCGATTTTTAAAACGATTACAAGATTTACTCTATACAACGTATGATGGGTAAGAAATAGATGTAATCAACCAATTCTTTATCACATTGTATAGTATACAACACTTCTAATGTTTCTACTCGGCATAATCTACGATTTTATATGTAAGAATCTTGCATAAAAGTTGTAATAATATCTTTTCAAATTCTTTCAAGTGCTCCAAATTTCATATGCTTTTTCTAAGCTTAAGTGCATATTTTAATAAACTTAGATGCTGAGTATTTTATTTTTATATTTATATTTATTCTAAATTATCATTTGTCAGTCAGTCGTTGATACAGTTATCATGTATGTTGCTGCATCAAAGAATATTATTTAAAGTCACAACGTGACTGCTTATTTTTGTAGAAAATTTAATAAACCGGTGAGTTCAGCATGATTTTGGTATGATTAATGACATTGAAAATTGAACATTCAATATTATATTTACTAAATAACATGCTAAATAAAAAGGAAATTAAAATTTGTTGAAGCAAAAAATTTTAAAAATATTTTTTTTAAACTAAAAATCTCTTTAAAGTGTCATATATTTAATGCGGTTTATTTCACAGAGCTATATATTTTACAGCGTTACATATAAAAACAGAGTCAAAATTTTAATAAACCACAAAAATTCTCAAAACTTAAAAATTTATTTGTTAAAGAAGTTACACTGAGTTCAAATGCTGAAAACGCCGACTGTCCTTTAAGAAAATAGCGCTTAGTTTAACAGGAATATACCAAAATATAGAACAGAGAGAAACCTCGCAGAGGATTTTTGAAATATATATTTTAAAATAAATTTAAAGGAGTTACCTATCAGTTATTCCGTCTGATATACTTACAACCAGAATAAAAAAAAGTATTTTTGGCGTGTAACGGGAGGAAAAGGTAGCTTTCCTACATCTTAGTTTAGAAATTTTAGCTATTGTTACGCGAAAACAGCAAGCTAAAATGCAAAGAACCCGATTATAGAAGATTCGTTAATACTGACTTTGAATAAGGAAGTTACACTGAGAAAGTTACACAAAGAAGTTACACTGAGTTCAAATGCTGGAAACACCTCCTGACCTTTAACCCCTTCGCGACGAACGTCCTTTGCAGAATTTTTAATTTTACCACTGGTTTTTCAAAACAGAAATTTTCACCTAATTGAATCGCAGAAATGCTAAGATGTAATAAGGCAAAGCTTACAATAAAAAATAACTGGAGGAAATACTCGAGGATTCTGAGCATCTTATGCGTCACGTATACGTGTCGTTCGTCCCCAAGGGGTTAAGAAAACTAGGGCTTCCCAGGATAAAGAACTTATGTGAAAACCATTTTTTTCTTTTTAACATTAATATCGATTTTTTTACATTTAATATATATTTTTTTTTAGTTTGTCCCCTAACAACATCAAAGTGCATTTTTATATGAAATATATCAATTATATATTCCAATAAAATTTCGAAATGTATTGAAAGCAGTAATTTCGTATCGCCTCGTGCCAGAATTTAATAGCCGAAGAAATCGCTAAAAATTTCGTTATCTACAGAAGTTTTTTTTTTATTATTATTCTGATATTTTCAGTGGTTTTAACCGCTTATTTAAATTATGTCTGTTAAATTTATGTTTTAATTATACTATGTTATTTATTGCTTGGTGAAATTTTAATTTCGCTGTGGAATATTAGCTGGAAACAAATGCTGAACTTTTTACTATATTGTTTAAAATGCAAACGGATTTATATTTTGTAATCGTCTGCAAGCGATAGAGATAGATAAAAAAAATAATCATGTTTCAAATTTAATTTAAATGCTATAATATAATGAGTAAATGGCGATAAATTTTTCAAATAAATTGCATTTGAAAATAGATTTTTTTTACTACATAACGGTGTAAAAATTAAAAATATGTGATGTTTAAAAAAAAAAAAAAAATGCAGTAACAAAAATCACAAAACCGAAATTTCATCGTCAAGTGTTGCCAATCGCAAAATGACGTCAGCGTTACGCACGGACACGTTTGTCCTTTATAATATACTAGCAAGCTACGCCCGCTACGCTGGTCAATTTCTTATAACGAACTTTTAATCCAACAAAATATTCACTTTTATATTTTAACAGAATAATAAAGCTATTATAACTTGTGACTCGTGCTATAGCCAATATACACGCCAGGACACGTCGCCCTTATCATTATCTTTTTACGCATGAAGGATTTGCTATGGTACTCCATTGTGAAATTTGGTAATTTTTCAAATTCAATATTTGAAAAATGGCATAATCATTAGATTTGAAATTTATATCAAGAAAAATACAATTTTTTACCTTTCAAAGCAGTTTGCCTCACAATTTTCGGACAAATACTTTTCGAGCTACTATTTTTTTTTCAGTAACTTCAAATGTTTCATTTTCCGAGATTAATCTGTGGCAACAATTAGCGAAAAACAAAGTCGTCAGAAACGCATAGTTTTTTATTAAAGAGGCTGTTGGAGCAGGGATTGTCACCACCAATTTGTCACCATCACTTTTGAAATCGGTTCGGTAGTTCTAGAGATTCCATAGAAATTGTAATTTAGAATGTTTTTAGAACGCTTTTCGCTCATTTCACCCTTTTAAATTTCGATTTTTTTTTATTTTGTTTTTAGAGAGCATTTACATCTTATAAGTAACTACAATGCCAAATTTCAAATTTCTAGCTCCTTCAGTATAAAAAAGATCGCAATTTTAGAACGTTTTTCGCTCCTGCACCCCCTTGGGGTTAGTGACACCGACATAAAATATACCCTATGTTGGAACAGGGGTTGTCACCATCAATTTGCCACCATCACTTATGAAATCGGTTCGGTAGTTCTAGAGATTCCATAGAAATCGTAATTTAGAATATTTTTAGAACGCTTTTCGCTCATTTCACCCTTTTAAATTTCGATTTTTTTTAAATTTTATTCTTAGAGAGCATTTACATTTTATAAGCAACTACAATACCAAATTTCAAATTTCTTGCTCCTTCAGTATAAAAAAAATAGCAATTTTAGAAATTTTTTCGCTCCTGCACCTCCCTGGAGTTAGTGACACCGGCATAAAATATATCCTATGTTGGAGCAGGGGTTGTCACAATCAATTTGCCACCATCACTTTTGAAATCGGTTCGGTAGTTCCAGAGATTCCATAGAAATTGTAATTTATAATGTTTTTAGAACGCTTTTCGCTCATTTCACCCTTTTAAATTTCGAATTTTTTTAAAATTTTATTCTTAGAGAGCATTTACATCTTATAAGTAACTACAATACCAAATTTCGAATTTCTAGCTCCTTCAATATAAACAAAATCGCAATTTTAGACCGTTTTTCGCTTCTGCACCCGCCTGGGGATAGTGGCACCCGCAAAAAATATATCCTATGTTGGAGCAGGGGTTGTCACCATCAATTTGCCACCATCACTTTTGGAACGGTTCGGTAGCTCTAGAGATTCCATAGAAATTGTAATTTAGAATGTTTTTAGAACGCTTTTCGCTCATTTCACCCTTTTAAATTTCGAATTTTTTTTTTATTTTGTTTTTAGATAGAATTTACATCTTATAAGTAACTACAATGCCAAATTTCAAATTTCTAGCTCCTTCAGTATAAAAAAAAATCGCAATTTTAGAACGTGTTTCGCTCCTGCAACCCCCTGGGATAGTGGCAGCCGCAAAAAATATATCCTATGTTGGAGCAGCGGTTGTCACCATCAATTTGCCACCATCAGTTTTGAAATCGGTTCGGTAGTTCCAGAGATTCCATAGAAAGTGTAATTTAGAATGTTTTTAGAACGCTTTTTGCTCATTTCACCCTTTTAAATTTCGATTTTTTTTTATTTTGTTTTTAGAGAGCATTTACATCTTATAAGTAACTACAATGCCAAATTTCAAATTTCTAACTCCTTCAGTATAAAAAAGATCGAAATTTTAGAACGTTTTTCGCTCCTTCAACCCCTTGGGGTTAGTGACACCGACATAAAATATAGCCTATGTTGGAGCAGTGGTTGTCACCATCAATTTGCCACCATCACTTTTGAAATCGGTTCGGTAGTTCTAGAGATTCCATAGAAATTGTAATTTAGAATGTTTTTAAAACGCTTTTCGCTCATTTCACCCTTTTAAATTTCGAATTTTTTTATTTTGTTTCTAGAGAGCATTTACATCTTATAAGTAACTACAACGCCAAATTTCAAATTTCTAGCTTCTTGAGTATAGAAAAGATCGCAATTTTAGAACGTTTTACGCTCCTGCACCCCTCCCCCTGGGGTAGTGGCACCGACATAAAATATAGCCTATGTTGGAGCAGGGGTTGTAACCATCAATTTGCCACCATCACGTTTGAAATCGGTTCGGTAGTTCCAGAGATTACCCCCTACAAACAAACAAAAAACAAACAATAAAACAATCTTTACTCCTTTATAATATTACTAGCAAGCTACGCCCGCTACGCTGGTCAATTTCTTTTAACGAACCTTTAATCCAACAAAATATTGACATTTCATAAAAAACTTTTATATTTTAACAGAATAATAAGGCTACTATAATTTGTGACTCGTGCTATAGCCAATATACACGTCAGGACACGTCGCCCTTATCATTATCTTTTTACGCGTGAAAGTTTCGCTTTGGTACTCCATTGGAAAATTTAGTAATTTTTTAAATTCAATATTTGAAAAACGGCATAATCATTAGATTTGAAATTTATATCAAGAAAAATACAATTTTTTACCTTTCAAACGCAGTTTGTCTAACAATTTTCTGACAAACACTTTTTGAGCTATCATTTTTTTCAGTAACTTCAAATGTTTCATTTTCCGAGATTAATCTGTTGCAACAATTAGCGAAAAACCCAGTCGTCAGCAACGCATAGTTTTTTTATTAAAGAGGCTGTTGGAGCAGGGATTGTCACCACCAATTTACCACCATCAATTTTGAAATCGGTTCTGTGGTTCCAGAGATTCCATAGAAATTGTAATTTAGAATGACTTCAGAACGCTTTTCGCTCATTTCACCCATTTAAATTTCGATTTTTTTTCAATTTATTCTTAGAGAGCATTTATATCTTATAAGTAACTACAATGCTAAATTTCAAATTTCTTGCCACTTCAGTATAAAAAAGTCGCAATTTTCGAACATTTTTCGATCCTGCTCCCCATTGATGTTAGTGGCACCGACATAAAATATAGCCTATGTTGGAGTAGGGATTGTCCCCATCAATTTGTCACCATTACTTTTGAAATCGGTTCTGTAGTTCCAGAGATTTCATAGAAATTGTAATTTAGACTGTTTTTAGAACGCTTTTCGCTCATTTCACCCTTTTAAATTTAAATTTCTTTTTTATTTTGTTCTTAGAGAGCATTTTCATCTTATAAGTAACTACAATGACAAATTTCAAATTTCTAGCTCCTACAGTATAAAAAATAAAAATAAAACTGCCCAGTTAAACTGAGGGCATTGAGTTCACAGGCTATTCACACTAATTGTATATTATACTCTTATTTCAAAGAATTTGAAATAAGCCCATCGAAAAATAAAGAAATAAACAATATATTAAAGGGGGGTGTCATCCCCCCGTTACCCCCCTCATATTTAACAAATGAACCCCTTAAACTAATCAGGTAAATCTCTAATTACAATGAATATATATACAAAATTTGAAGAAAATCGGATAATTCTGCATGAAAAACCCATTTATATAAATTAAGGGGGTATTAGTCACCTTTCCCCTCATTTATACTTAATCAATCAATCCCGAAAACTAATCAGGGAAGCGTCTTAACCCAATGAACCTATAAACAAATTTTGAAGCAAAAAGAATAATTCTGCATGAAAAACCCATTTATATAAATTAAGGGGGGGATTATCCCCGCGTTCCCCCCTTTATACTTAACCAATCAATCCCGAAAACTAATCAGGGAAGCGCCTTAACACAGTGACCCTATAAACAAAATTTGAAGGAAAACGGAATCATTCTGCATGAAAAACCCATTTATATAAAATAAGGGGGGATATGCCCCCCGTTCCCTCCTTTATACTTAACCAATCAATCCCGAAAACAAATCAGGGAAGCCCCTTAACACAGTGAACCTATAAACAAAATTTGAAGGAAAACGGAATAATTCTGCATGAAAAACCCATTTATATAAATTAAGGGGGTATTAGCCCCCCGTTCCCCCCCCCCTTTATACTTAATCAATTAATCCCGAAAATTAATCAGGGAAGCGTCTTAACCCAATGAACTTATAATTAAATTTAGATGCAAATAGAATAATTCTGCATGAAAAACCCATTTATATAAATTATGGGGGGGATTAGCCCCCTCCGTTCCCCCTCCCTCTTTATACTTAACCAATCAATCCCGAAAACTAATCAGGGAAGCGTCTTAACACAGTGAACCTATAAACAAAATTTGAAGGAAAACGGAATCATTCTGCATGAAAAACCCATTTATATAAAATAAGGGGGGATATGCCCCCCGTTCCCTCCTTTATACTTAACCAATCAATCCCGAAAACTAATCAGGGAAGCCCCTTATCACAGTGAACCTATAAACAAAATTTGAAGGAAAACGGAATAATTCTGCATGAAAAACCCATTTATATAAAATAAGAGGGGTATTAGCCCCCCGTTCACCCCCTTTATACTTAATCAATCAATCCCGAAAACTAATCAGGGAAGCGTCTTAACCCAATGAACCTATAAACAAATTTTGAAGCAAATAGAACAATTCTACATGAAAAACCCATTTATATATATTAAGGGGGGATTATAGCCCGTTCCCCCCTTTATACTTAACCAATCAATCCCGAAAAACTAATCAGGGAAGCGCCTTAACCCAATGAACCTATAAACAAATTTTGAAGCAAATGGGATAATTCTGCATGAAAAACCCATTTATATAAATTAAGGGGGGGATTAGCCCCCCCGTCCCCCCCCCTTTATACTTAACCAATCAATCCCGAAAACTAATCAGGGAAATGCCTTAACACAGTGAACCTATAAACACAATTTGAAGGAAAACGGAATAATTCTGCATGAAAAACCCATTTATATAAAATAAGGGGGGATATGCCCCCCGTTCCCTCCTTTATACTTAACCAATCAATCCCGAAAACTAATCAGGGAAGCCCCTTATCACAGTGAACCTATAAACAAAATTTGAAGGAAAACGGAATAATTCTGCATGAAAAACCCATTTATATAAAATAAGAGGGGTATTAGCCCCCCGTTCACCCCCTTTATACTTAATCAATCAATCCCGAAAACTAATCAGGGAAGCGTCTTAACCCAATGAACCTATAAACAAATTTTGAAGCAAATAGAACAATTCTACATGAAAAACCCATTTATATATATTAAGGGGGGATTATAGCCCGTTCCCCCCTTTATACTTAACCAATCAATCCCGAAAAACTAATCAGGGAAGCGCCTTAACCCAATGAACCTATAAACAAATTTTGAAGCAAATGGGATAATTCTGCATGAAAAACCCATTTATATAAATTAAGGGGGGGATTAGCCCCCCCGTCCCCCCCCTTTATACTTAACCAATCAATCCCGAAAACTAATCAGGGAAATGCCTTAACACAGTGAACCTATAAACACAATTTGAAGGAAAACGGAATAATTCTGCATGAAAAACCCATTTATATAAAATAAGAGGGGTATTAGCCCCCCGTTCCCCCCTTTATACTTAATCAATCAATCCCGAAAACTAATCAGGGAAGCGTCTTAACCCAATGAACTTATAAACAAATTTTGAAGCAAATAGAATAATTCTGTATGAAAAACCCATTTATATATATTAAGGGGGGATTATCCCCCCGTTCCCCCCTTTATACTTAACCAATCAATCACGGAAAACTAATCAGGGAAGCGCCTTAACAGAGTGAACCTATAAACAAAATTTGAAGGAAAACGGAATAATTCTGCATGAAAAACCCATTTATATAAAATAAGGGGGTATTAGCCCTCCGTTCCGCCCTTTATACTTAACCAATCAATCTCGAAAACTAATCAGGGATGCGCCTTAACACAGTGAACCTATAAATAAAATTTGAAGGAAATGGGATAATTCTGCATGAAAAACCCATTTATATAAATTAAGGGGGGTATTAGCCCCCGTTCCCCTCATTTATACTTAATCAATCAATCCCGAAAACTAATCAGGGAAGCGTCTTAACCCAATGAACCTATAAACAAATTTTGAAGCAAAAAGAATAATTCTGCATGAAAAACCCATTTATATAAATTAAGGGGGGATTATCCCCGCGTTCCCCCCTTTATACTTAATCAATTAATCCCGAAAATTAATCAGGGAAGCGTCTTAACCCAATGAACTTATAATTAAATTTAGATGCAAATAGAATAATTCTGCATGAAAAACCCATTTATATAAATTAAGGGGGGATTAACCCCCCGTTCCCCCCCTTTATACTTAACCAATCAATCCCGAAAACTAATCAGGGAAGCGCCTTAACACAGTGAACCTATAAACAAAATTTGAAGGAAAACGGAATAATTTTGCATGAAAAATCCATTTATATAAATTAAGGGGGGTATTAGCCCCCCGTTCCCCCCTTTATACTTAATCAATCAATCCCGAAAACTAATCAGGGAAGCGTCTTAACCCAATGAACCTATAAACAAATTTTGAAGCAAATATTATAATTCTGCATGAAAAACCCATTTATCTAAATTAAGGGGGGATTAACCCTCCGTTCCCCCCCTTTATATTTAACCAATCAATCCCGAAAACTAATCAGGGAAGCGCCTTAACACAGTGAACCTATAAACAAAATTTGAAGGAAAACGGATTAATTCTGCATGAAAAACCCATTTATATATATTAAAGGGGGATTATCCCCCCGTTCCCCCCTTTATACTTAACCAATCAATCCCGAAAAGTAATCAGGGAAGCGTCTTAACCCAATGAACCTATAAACAAAATTTGAAGGAAAACGGAATAATTCTGCATGAAAAACCCATTTATATAAATTAAGGGGGGATTAGTCCCCCGAGCCCCCCCCCCCTTTATACTTAACTAATCAATCCCGAAAACTAATCAGGGAAGCGCCTTAACTCAGTGAACCTATAAACAAAATTTGAAGGAAAACGGAATAATTCTGCATAAAAAACCCAATTATATAAATTAAGCCGGGGGGGGGGGGGGGAATTTGCCCCTTGTTCCCCCCCTTTATACTTAACCAATCAATCCCGAAAACTAATCAGGGAAGCGCCTTAACACAGTGAACCTATAAACAAAATTTGAAGGAAAACTGATATTTCTATGAAGAGTTATCGCATTACGTACGTTCATACATACATACAGAACCGGTGGCAAGCTCTCAGGGTTTGACAGCCAGTTTGATAGCTAAACAATCGCAATTTTAGAACGTTTTTTGCTCCTACACCCCCTGGAGTTAGTGGCACCGACATAAAATATAGCCTATGTTGGAGCAGGGGTTGTCACCATCAATTTGCCACCATCACTTTTGAAATCGGTTCGGTAGTTCCAGAGATTACCCCCTACAAACAAACAAACAAACAATCTTTACTCCTTTATAATATTAGTATGGACTAGTGGATCGGTCGCTTTTTAAAGGAGCTATAATAGAGGTCCCAAAAATTGCCAAATGATAGTTTTGAGTAATGCCTTAAGAGGAAAACATCTTAAAAGATCCTAGTACGTAGCTCTTTAGATCTTCAATTAGTCGAAATTAAGCATAGGATATAAGTTAAACAGTAGAATAAAATTTGAAAGAAATGCAACAGAAAGGCCTTAGTGCCACAGTAAAAATATGAAGGTGTTGGCCCGGGGAAAGGAGTCGAAGACTCAACTTAAAAATTATGCATTGAGAGGGTAAAGAATGCGTGGCGCACAAAAGGTTCAAGTCAACACCGCATCGGGCACCAGGAGGGCAGGGTCCTAACTGAAATGTAGAAATGGGGGGGGGAAATTTAATGGAGAAAGGCCCTGCAACAAAAGGACCCTAGTGCCACAGTAAAAATATGAAGGTTTTGGCACGGGGAAAGGAATCGAAGACTCAACTTAAAAGTTACGCATTGAGAGGGTGAAAAATGCATGGCGCACAAAAGATTCAAGTCAACACCGCACCCGGCCCCAGGGGGCCAGGGTCCTAACTGAAATGTAGAAATGAGGGGGGGGGGATTTAATCTAGAAAGGCCCACAAAAAGAAAGGAGATCAGATGAAAATGGGGCAAGTTATTAACAATTTAGATGCAAAAACTTTAAAAGGGCCCTAGGGGCCGCGGTTCTTAAAATAATAAAAATCTGAGCGTCAGGTCTGTAGGACCTGCCTTGGACTATCCACAACCAAATTTTCAGACATCTACGTGCGGTAGATTTCGCTTGTCATCGCGCACACGTACACAGAACTCAGACAGACAAACACTTTCCTTTTATTATAGTAGTAGCAAGCTACGCCCGCTACGCTGGTCAATTTCTTTTAACGAACCTTTAATCAAACAAAATATTGACATTTCATAAATAACTTTTATATTTTAACAGAATAAGGCTACTATAATTTGTGACTCGCGCTATAGCCAACATAGACGTCAGGACACGTTGCCCTTATCATTATCTTTTTACGCATGAAGGTTTCGCTTTGGTACTCCATTGGAAAATTTAGTAATTTTTTAAATTCAATATTTGAAAAACGGCATAATCATTAGATTTCAAATTTATATCAAGAAAAATACAATTTTTTACCTTTCAAACGCAGTTTGTCTAACAATTTTCTGACAAATACTTTTTGAGCTATTATTTTTTTCAGTAACTTCAAATGTTTCATTTTCCGAGATTAATCTGTTGCAACAATTAGCGAAAAACCCAGTCGTCAGCAACGCATAGTTTTTTATTAAAGAGGCTGTTGGAGCAGGGATTGTCACCACCAATTTGCCACCATCACTTTTGAAATTGGTTCCGTGGTTCCAGAGATTCCATAGAAATTGTAATAACCAATCAATCCCGAAAACTAATCAGGGAAGCGCCTTAACACAGTGAACCTATAAACAAAATTTGAAGGAAAACTGAACAATTCTGCATGAAAAACCCATTTATATAAAATAAGGGGGATATGCCCCCCATTCCCCCCCCCCCCTTTATACTTAACCAATCAATCCCGAAAACTAATCAGGGAAACGCCTTAACACAGTGAACCTATAAACAAAATTTGAAGGAAATGGGATAATTCTGCATGAAAAACCCATTTATATAAATTAAGGTGGGGGTTATCCCCCCGTTCCCCCCCTTTATACTTAACCAATCAATCCCGAAAACTAATCAGGGAAGCGTCTTAACCCAATGAACCTATAAACAAATTTTGAAGCAAAAAGAATAATTCTGCATGAAAAACCCATTTATATAAATTAAGGGGGGATTATCCCCGCGTTCCCCCCTTTATACTTAATCAATTAATC
This sequence comes from Maratus michaelseni, assembly GCA_963931845.1. Taxonomy (NCBI): domain Eukaryota; kingdom Metazoa; phylum Arthropoda; class Arachnida; order Araneae; family Salticidae; genus Maratus; species Maratus michaelseni. Next base: position 70,875,554 of record OZ007596.1, read on the forward strand.
CCGAAAATTAATCAGGGAAGCGTCTTAACCCAATGAACTTATAATTAAATTTAGATGCAAATAGAATAATTCTGCATGAAAAACCCATTTATATAAATTAAGGGGGGATTAACCCCCCGTTCCCCCCCTTTATACTTAACCAATCAATCCCGAAAACTAATCAGGGAAGCGCCTTAACACAGTGAACCTATAAACAAAATTTGAAGGAAAACGGAATAATTTTGCATGAAAAATCCATTTATATAAATTAAGGGGGGTATTAGCCCCCCGTTCCCCCCTTTATACTTAATCAATCAATCCCGAAAACTAATCAGGGAAGCGTTTTTTATTAAAGAGGCTGTTGGAGCAGGGATTGTCACCACCAATTTGCCACCATCACTTTTGAAATTGGTTCCGTGGTTCCAGAGATTCCATAGAAATTGTAATAACCAATCAATCCCGAAAACTAATCAGGGAAGCGCCTTAACACAGTGAACCTATAAACAAAATTTGAAGGAAAACTGAACAATTCTGCATGAAAAACCCATTTATATAAAATAAGGGGGATATGCCCCCCCATTCCCCCCCCTTTATACTTAACCAATCAATCCCGAAAACTAATCAGGGAAACGCCTTAACACAGTGAACCTATAAACAAAATTTGAAGGAAATGGGATAATTCTGCATGAAAAACCCATTTATATAAATTAAGGTGGGGGTTATCCCCCCGTTCCCCCCCTTTATACTTAACCAATCAATCCCGAAAACTAATCAGGGAAGCGCCTTAACACAGTGAACCTATAAACAAAATTTGAAGGAAAACGGAATAATTCTGCATGAAAAACCCATTTATATAAAATAAGGGGGGATTAGCCCCCCCGTTCCCCCCTTTATACTTAACCAATCAATCCCGAAAACTAATTAGGGAAGAGTCTTAACACAGTGAACCTTTAACCAAAATTTGAAGGAAATGGGATAATTCTGCATGAAAAACCCATTTATATAAATTAAGAAAGGATTAGCCCCACGTTCCCCCCTTTATACTTAACCAATCAATCCCGAAAACTAATCAGGGAAGCGCCTTAACACAGTGAACCTATAAACAAAATTTGAAGGAAAACGGAATAATTCTGCATGAAAAACCCATTTATATAAAATAAGGGGGGATTAACCCCCCGTTCCCCCCTTTATACTTAACAAATCAATCCTGAAAACTAATTAGGGAAGCGTGAAAACTAATCAGGAAACCTATAAACAAAATTTGAAGGAAAACGGAATAATTCTGCTTGAAAAACCTATTTATATAAATTAAGGAGGGATTAGCCCCCCGTTCCCCCCCTTTATACTTAACCAATCAATCCCGAAAACTAATCAGGGAAGCGTCTTAACCCAATGAACCTATAAACAAAATTTGAAGGAAAACGGAATAATTCTGCATGAAAAACCCATTTATATAAATTAAGGGGGGGATTAGCCCCCCGCTCCTCCCCCCCTTTATACTTAACCAATCAATCCCGAAAACTAATCAGGGAAGCGCCTTAACTCTGTGAACCTATAAACAAAATTTGAAGGAAAACGGATATTTCTATGAAGAGTTATCGCGTTACGTACGTACATACATACATACAGAACCGGCGGGCACATAAGCTCTCAGGCTTTGATCGCCTGTGAGCTAAAAAATCGCAATTTTAGAACATTTTTCGCTCCTGCACCCCCTGTGGTTAGTGGCACCGACATAAAATATAGCCTATGTTGGAGCAGGGGTTGTCACCATCAATTTGCCACCATCACTTTTGAAATCGGTTCGGTGGTTCCAGAGATTACCCCCTACAAACAAACAAACAAACAAACAAACAATCTTTACTCCTTTATAATATTAGTATAGATTAGTATAGATGATAACTCAGACTCTTAACGTAAGATGAAAAATTTAATAATAAAAATTATTAAAATTTAAAATCTAATATCTTTCTGTATTTAATAAATTAATAATTTTGAGAAAGACATATCGTATCTTTTGTCAAGTTTCGGTTTTTCATGAGTTACATCTAGGAATAACAATTACAGTAGATAGGAATCACAATCATCCGTGATTACGAATTTCCCGATGATTTTTATCACGAAACTCTAGAAAATAGTTTGTGGCAAGTCTGGGGATTTTCGAGATTGATAAATGACAGGAGGTATATAGAAAACTATCAATCCACCTGTACAGAAAGTGAAACAAGAGTCTAAATTTACAAAGAATCTATCACCTATCATGGAAGAACAACTTAAAATTGTTTATCCCAGCTTTTTGCACATTGTACTTTTAGAATAAACTATAGAATTTCAAATACTTGGACTGTAGTCTATTCTAAAAATAGCAAAATTTTAGATTAGTAGCTTATCTTTCAAAGTCTGAGAAAAAGCAGTACTTGCAAAAATAAAATAAATAACAAATAATCCAAAATATTGCGTCCCAGAACACGTTGTTGTTAATTACATAGTTTAAATTATTTTTAGAACTTCAAAAGAGCTTGCCAGAATGTAGAATCGAGATCCACTGACAACAATTTTATTATTAGTAGTAGTTGTAGTAAAAGAGTTTTTGGAAGCAAATAAACTTTCTTACTGAAATGCCAAATAATACTTGCAAGAAGTAAATTTATAAATAACAGAAAAAAATATCTTGGTGTACGACCTTCGCTGAAATATCATTTATAAATACTAAGAGAAAATGAAAAATTCTGAAAATTATGTAAATTATACGGTAGTTATTTGAATTTTCACACCCATTAAAAAGCGTGAGGACGGATGACCATTTGAAAATTATTTAGAATAGGGATGTGTATACTATGCATATGCGTTTTTTGCGTGTGTGTAGGGTGGGGGAAGCAGTAGCCAAATTGGTATAAATCGCCAAAAGTCGTTTTCGAAGAGGACTTTCCTCCTCGAAGACACTATGATGCAGGAGGATTCGCCAATTCATGAGATATTTAAACCAATCTTTTAAATTCCACAATAAAGGTTTTTGACGTGAAAATCATTCGTTAAAACACATTCTAGAATATAATGTAAAGGAGTTGATAATTTATCAAATATTCAGTAGACTAAAACAAATCATACCTTCATCTGCTAAAGCCCAAACTAAAGTACAAATCAAAATTATTGTCTTCATCATGCCGACTTCCTGGAGCCTGAAACTGAAAATGAAATTTAGATCTTGTAACAATATATACATATTATTTATTTTTGTTCTACATTTTCTACGCGATTCTTCATTATCAAGGGAATTTCACTATCATGAAACAAAAAAGTTGAATTCAGAAATAATGATAAATAAATGGAGTTTTACATACACTTGAAAGAATATAACACATACAAATTTTAGAGAAAAAGTATACTCGTAAATCTCGAAAATGATAAAGCAAGTTTTCTTTTATTTAAGTATTATTTATATCAAAATTTTGATCTTAGACTACTTAAATGAGTATTCTAAAAAGATCAATTGTCAAAAGCCAATTTATGCGGACTTTCTGGACATTCTAGTTCACTGGACATTTCTCTCATTTATATTTCTATTTATGTACCTTCGACAACGCTCAAAATATTGAAAGGGTAGCTCTCTTACCAAATGCTACACTTTAGATACAACCCATGGATGTTGCTGTGTTTTATACAAGAAATGTTCAACTTTATAATAAATCATAGAAGAGACCATATAAGGAAGCAAGACTTAACCCCATGTCCTAAAATTAGCGCTGGAACGAGTGACTACTGAAACAATTGCGAATGGGTACAAAGCATGCGGACAAATACCATAGAACTCAAAGAATGTAATCATCAAAGGAAAATAAATACTGAACCGCCATTTATAAACAGAATAAAATGTCTTTGTTTTTAAATACTCTTGGAGAAAAAACTGAAAGCGTAAAATTAAAAACATTTTATGAAAATAGGAAATTAGAAAAGCCTACTAGGACAAACAAAATCTGTATTATTTATATTTGGAAGTTATCGAAAAACCTGAAGTTATAGAATCATTCCTTCAGGTAAATTAAATTCCACTAGCTGAAATGTAAAATATTTTGATTTCTTAATATTGTAAATTATTTAAGAAGTCTCATGTGTACCGCTCAAACCAATTAAGACATCAGCTACTGGTAAAGTCCTTGAATATTTTTAGGAGGATCTAAAATAAAAAAAAATAAAAAAAAATTGAGATTGAAAGTAATGCTGAATTCAGCAAACATATTGAAGCATAAAAAAGGAAAAAAACAGAAAATGCTGTTGAAAAGAGGTGAACATTTCAATAATTTCCTGTATCTTGAAAAATCTCAAAATATTGCTGGAGGATCAAGTAACATACCAACTTCCTTAAACCAATTTTTTTCCCCAGACAAAAAGATTCAAATGATACAATATTTTAAGAAAAAAGAGTAATTTACATTTATTAATGGTAAAGAGAAAAAAAAAGGAAATAGATAAATCAATAATAACATTCTAACTCAGAAACGTTTGTTTGTTTGTTTATAGGAGATAATCTCGGGAACTATCGAAGCCATTTCAAAATTAATTGTGTCAAAATAATGGTTATAGTCTCTGCTCCAACACAGCTTATATTTTTTGTCGGTATCACTACTCCAAAGGGAGTACAAGAGCATCAAGTTGTTAAAATTGCGATTTTCGTGATACTGAAGGGCTAGAATCTTGAAATTTGGCACGGTGAGTACATTAAAATGTAAATGCTTGCTAAACACGGTTTCTAAAAAAATCGAATATTAAATGAGTGAAATAGTTAAAAAAAAACTTTTTAATTCACGATATATGTGGAATTATTAGGGCTACAAACTTGATTTGGCTATTATTTTTTAAGTGTAAATTCTGGTACCCTAATAGTTTCTTAAAAATTCAAGATTTAAAAGGGTGCAAGTGCAAAAACCAGTCTAAAATTGCAATTTCTGGGACAGTGTTGTATTTGGAAACTTGAATTTTGGCATGCTATTTACCTTTAACATGTAAATAGTCAATAAGAACGGTTTCTAAAATATTTTTAATTTAAAAGAGTCAAATAAGTATAAAACTTTCTAAAGGTATTCTGAATTTTGATTTATTTAAAATTATTAGCGAACAAACTTGAAATTAGACATTGTTGTTACTTTTAAGACGTAAGTGCTCGCACCCGAACAGTTTCTAATAAAAATACAAATTTTAAAAGGTAGAGTAACAATTAATATTCTAAAATTGCAATTTTTGTGATACTATTGGGGCTATAAACTTGAAATTTGGCATGGTAATTTTTTTATCTAAATGCTCAATAAGACCAGTTTCTAAAAAAAATCGAAATTTAAAAGGATAAAATCTGCGTAAAATGTTCTGAAAATATTCCAAATTACGATTTATTAGAAATTGTTACGGCTATGAACTTGAAATCCGACATGGTTATTATTTTTACGACGTAAGTACAGCCTCCTGATCACTTTCTAAAATTTTCGCAATTTAAAAATGTTCAAGAATAAAAAACATGCTAAAATTGAATTTTCTTTTATACTGTTAGGGATAGAAATTTAAATTTGGAAATATTACTTTTTAGATATAAATAATCGCTAAGATCGGTTTCTAAAAAATTTAAAGTTTAAAACTCTGAAATGAGCGGAAATCTTTCTAAAAGAGTCCTATATTGTGATTTATTTGAAATTGTAAGGGATAGAAACATGATGTTTGACATGGCTGTTACATTTAAAAAGTAAATGCTCACACAGAACAGTTTTTTAATAAAATCAAAATTTAAAAGAGTTAAATGAGCTGAAAAGTTCTAAAATTAAAATTACGTTGGAACCACTCTACCGATTTCAGTTTTTTTAGGATAACAATCGTTACAGTCTCTGCCTAAAACCTGCCTATCTTTATTTCTGTATAAACCCCCTAAAAGGGGTGAAACCATGACAAACATTCAAAAATTACGATATCTTTGAGTATGTTTGAGGATAGAAACATGAAAGTTGACGCGTTGGTTATCTTTAAGAGGTAAATGCTTGGTAAGAGGAGTTATAAAAAAAACAAAATCGATCAGTGTAAAATAAATCGAAAATCTTCTAAAAATGTTCTAAATTAAGATTTATTTTGAAATCTTCGTGCCATAAAATTCGAGATGACAGTTATTTTTAACGCATACATACTCGCTCAAAACAATTTCTAAAATTCCGAAATTTAAAAGGGATAAATGAGCGGAAAATGTTCTAAAACCGATTATTTTGGAACTAATGAGCGGATTTCAAAATTTCTCCCAGGATAATAATGATGGCAATTTTTGCTTTAAAATAGGCTCTATTTTATCTCTTTTAAAGGGGGAACAAAAGTGAAAAAGTCCTAAAATTGGATTTATTTCTGTTAAGTGTAGAAATATGAAATTTTATATGGTGGTTATTTTTAAGACGTAAATGCTCTCTAAGAACGTTCTTAAAAGATTCGATATTTACGATGAAACAATTAGAAAATTCTGTATAAACATGATATTTTATCATGATTTCTGAAACTGTCAGCGTCTTCTGTCAAGGAACTTTAAATCTGGTAAAATGATAACTTCTAATACACAGATGCTCAGGAACAATATGTTTTTTTTTAAATATATATGATTTAGAAAGTGTTTGTCATGTCAATGTAAGATACAACTTTTCAACAGATCAATAAGATAAAACGCATGCTACAAAGTAACTGCTATATTGTATAAAAAAAAAAATTGTGTATAGTAAACCACACGTTTTTACTGAATGGTGTATAAATATTTATGTAAAATTAAACTTTAAAATTACATGATGTAATTTGATGTATATTTGATGTAATTTTAAATTATAATTTTACATAAATATTTATACATCATTCAGTAAAAACGTGTGGTTTACTATACCCATTTTTTTTACAATAATGTTTTGATGGTGTAACAGTCCAGCTCAATCATTGGTGACTGCTATGTTGTTGTTGGCGTGTAAGAGAAAGTGCCCAGGCACTTCTCTGAAAGAAGGGGTGCCAGAGCCTCAAGAGAGGTTGGACTTCTAGAGCTGGTCTCTCAATTTTGAACCAATTCCAGATGGGAGACCTGCACCTGGATTGGCACCCCCAGAGGTAACGCTTATACTAAACTTGGAGGACATTGGAGCCACGAACAGATTTTACGTGCACCAGCTCCCATTAACGAACACGGTCCCACAGCAGCGGCAGACGAGAGAGGATAGACGATGCACCGTCCCAAGCATTGACCTTGGTCGATGCTGCTTGGCTTTCGGCGATCTTACAAGAGCCGAGCTTAACCATCCGTGCCACTGCGGGACGCTATAATTAATGAAAATGATAATAAGAACGAAATGTGATTGCCAAGTAGTTAAGGAATAACTTAATATTTAGAATTTCGCCGCACAAAACTAACGATTATATATATATATATATATATCAAAGCGACTTAAAAATTTCTTTTACTGTACGATAGCTGATAACAGAGTTCCCGAGTAGATTGCATTGTATCTGTTTTCTGGAAACGAGTGGTTGTAATTGGGAGGATAGAAGATTTTCTCGTTAATTCAAGTCTCATGTTCACATAATGCATTACAAGAATGAAGTTTCCTCAAAATGTAACTTATTTAGTAGCATTTAACTATATTATTTTCGCTTATGAATATAGGCGCAGAAAAAATTCTCAGGTGAAAAAAATTGTGCTTTATCCAATATGTTTATTTATCGTAATTTAATAAAGAAAATGAAATGAAATAAGCGATATTTACCTGAAACAATTTCTGAATATTCCAAAGATGAATATGCTAAACTATTTCCCCTGTCATGTTTTATAGGCTTCAAAATTTGCGTAATATGGAGTACCTTTTAGTATTCTAATTTACGAAAAACTTGCAGCAGATGTAAATTTACTATACATCTGTCAAATATATTTCATAAATGAGCAAAGTAAAAAGATTTGACAAATGTATCTACGTTGAAATAAATAGCTTGATTATTATTTTTTTATCTTGATACGTCTGAAACATAACTATTTCTTAATAGGATTGACAATATTCACCTGTTTCTAAGTGAATAATATATTTTGGTTATTCGTACGTTTTAATTTTTTTGCCTCTTACATAGGGAATCTTGATACATTTTTTTTTAAATGAAAAGAAAAACATGAAAGAAAAACCATACTTCAGGCATAAATTGTGAAACACGTTCCAACTATTCTAGAATACTGTAACAAAACTTCACTGCTTAATAAGGTAATAGAATATATATAAATCAACGATTTTGAAAACGCATAACAGAGTTGAATCCCAATTTCAGCAATTAACCCCCACAGTCGAGAAGATATTCGAATTCTGTTGCGCAGCCGTGCTTATGATATCTTCACGCCACGTGGTTTGCTAAAATGTAATTCAGCTATAAAATGCAAAACACGTTTGAATTTCTTTTTTCAACATTTACTGTCTATACATTGTGACTTGAAATATATTTTGCAGCCTTGTAGTATGATCCACAAATTTTTATACACACTACATATAATGCTAAAATTTAATTCAGCTAGGAAACATATAACACAACTAACCGCATCTGAAAATTCATTTCCAGTGATTATCGTTTATACACAATACTGTAATCGAATTCTTCTTTTTGTCCCTATAAATAAAGAAAATAAATGCTATGCATTCCATATTCTACATTAAGCCTTTTGTAGCGCACGTCAGCAATTCGAATCAATTTGATTATGTTTAAAAGAGTAAGACACCTATAAAATACACCTCAAACGACTGTTCCCAATAGGCCATAAAGTAATGTAATTATTGTGTGTGCCTCTGTAAATGAATGATAAATGCCATGAACTCTTAATTCTACAGATGGAATATTTTACTGCACCACAATAAGGTATATCAACATCACTATGTTTTAAATAGTGTAACTTTATTTCTAAATACACTACAAACGATTTATTTCCGTGTCTGAAGACTGACCTTTAGAATATCATTTTTTTTCTAGCGGTTGGTGCAGGATTGTCCCAGGATACTACTGTTTAAAATTTTTTTTAATGTATGGTGTGTCAAAGAATAAAGGAAAAACACAACGGAATGTGTGTAATCATTGAACCAACAAAACAAATTAAGCAAACATTCTGTGAACAAGCTCTGAATAATAATAGACTGTGCAAAGATAATATCCTACTAAAAAGTTAACAGAAACATATTATCCTTCTGAAAACATTTACACTTACCATGACAAAATGTAGGGGAAAATTTAACAAGATGTGATTAACAGCTAAAAGCATTGAATGAAATTGTATCTTCTTGCATCTTAACGATAAAAGAAGGAAAGTACACCTCGCTTGTCTCACTGGATATTAAAGGAATGTTCAATAATGTCGAATGGAGAGACATCCTACTACAACTCTATCTCCTAAACTGCCCAGGTAACATAGCTGGAGTGAGTCACACCTATCTATTGAATAGAAACATCTTAGTCAACTGAGGGGGGGGGGGGAGAGGCAGATACATCCAGCTACAACCAACAGAAAGGATGCTTACATGGCTCATGTTTGGCCTAATCCTCTGGCTCCTCATAGCAAACCTGATTTTAAAAGAATTACATCGATTAGGCTTTCTTCTCTTTGCTTTTTCGGATGACTTCAGCTTCATCTTCTCTGGCCAAAGGCGTCAGGATTTAGGACTGGAGGCAGTTTCAGCCCTACCCTTTTTTGCCAGCTTTTTGTGTCTCTACACCTGCAACTATCAGCAGCAAAATCACAAGCCCTCCATTGGCGAATCCACACAAACTAAAATGGAAGCTGACTATCAGAAATAGTGGCACCAGTGTACACCACGTCCCCAACTTAAAACGTCTAGGAATAACCATAGACCAACAGCAAAATTGGTTTGCACACATAAATAAATTACTTAAAACTTAAGTTCATTAACTACTACCATAACTCTACTAAATTAGCATATAAATCATGGGTCAATAAAAATACAATGTTAAAAATCTGGTACACGACAACAACAGAAAAAATCATAACATATGGGGCGGGAATTTGGGGAGGCCACTCTACCAAGGCAGTACAAAAAAAATTATTATCCAGCCAACGCATGTTCCTACTTCAGATTTCTAGAGGATATAAAACAATCTCTAGTGATGCGCTAGCAGTCATCACAGGCATCCCTTCTATCACATTTACCCTCTTCTACGACTTTGAAACGAACAACACGAAAACCTATATAACAATGTCATGTCAAAAGATCCCTTAAAACGCGCATGTTGCAGCAGTGGCAAGACCACTGGGATTACTCACTAGGGAAGGTCCTCAACTGCCAGATCGGAATTTTGTCGAAAGTGGTGTCGTTGGAAAGCTCTTACCATGGGGATCAAGGAAATGTGTACAACTACCCGTCCGAATGCAACTGGTGAAGAGTTATAGGCCGATGTATTTCTGTCATTTACTGATTTCTCCAGGCCGCTAGTTATGTAAGAAAGACACTCTGTGTGGTAGAAAAGACAGCTTACATTGCAATTATGTAACCTGTTGTTACCATTGTGAAATTGGTGAAGGTTCTGTGTTCCTTTTAATAAGAAACCGTAGATTGTGACCGTATTTTCACAATCATATATAACTAATTGAACTGCATTAACTTGGAGTAGGCTTTAAAGAACATCAGGAACTAACTCATCGCCTGATCCTACGGGATGAAAAGAGGGCATGGGCCTATGGTGGCAATTCCCGAGGCACTCAACCATGGAGAATTTTAGCAGTACCGGTGGCTCGTGTTCCAGGCGCGCTGGTTCAGAGAAAGTGGCACACACCTCTGTGACAAGCAAAGTCGGACCCAGTTTTGAAAATGTCGTCGGCGAGTCTTCATGCTGTGATGCTATCACCGACAAAGCGAAGATTGCAAAACTCCTTACTTTGCAATTGCTAGAATATTTTTGGGAGTCCGAAGAAAAGGAGTTAACGACTGAAGAGTAGGCCATTAATCAGCGACTATTCAAGACAGTGAAGCGGATGATCAAAAAAGAATTTTTCCGAGCGTTCGATATTCTGTATGAGATATTCTGTAGGGAAAAGTGCGAACATGCAGAACAAAATGAAATTAATTTCCAAACACGTGTGGTCGCAATTTTATCATCATCGCAGACAGTTAAAAGCCACCGTTTATGACAGGGACCTCAAAATGTGGGCCATTGATAAATCATTGGGACTTGGAATTCCCGGATTCACAGCAAGCTCACACTTCATCAAGAATTTCAAACAGGCACAGAAAATAACAAGTCAAAAGGTGACACAAATCGTAACAAAAAGAGATTTGTTTCCGGAAGTGTCTTTGCAACCTGTGATCGACGAATTCCGGGAAAACGTAAAAGAAATGACTGACAAGGAAGGTCTCCTTAAGGCGCATACTCAGAAAATTTTGAAAAAAATGCTAATGAATCTACTCATGTACATGTAATAAGGAACAGTGAAATTTAGCTGCGGAATCCCAGTATAAAATCTGCAAAAAAATAAAATACTTTCGAGTATTTGGCGCAAAAAGACGCCATTTGGCTAGCAACACTTTTTCCTCGCCAAATGCAAACGATTTTAATGGATTTTTTAAATTGCTTGTAAAATCATTATTCGAATGCGTAATACTTAATAAATTTAAACTTAAACGATGAAAGTTTATAATTTTTTGCATAATTTTTGTATTTTCAACAATACTTTTTTAAATTTACAAATATGTCAATGAGATTTTGTAAAATTTGAAAGCGTAAAATTGTCATTAGCTTAAAAAATATATATACTAATGGGTTAATTCTAGGGTTCATGATACCATACCCTCTTGTTCAGAATCGTTTGCATTTTGCATTCACCATTTCCAACTCTCTGTACGTTTGCAGTAATATTAATTTTAAATATTCTTTAAATCAGATTAAATAAATCATTCACGTTTTTTTTCTCTATTTATTACCGATTGAATGAAATTTTGCTATTGTTTTATCCCCCATTCCACGATTTTTTCTAATTTAAACTTTACCGCTTATATAAGTAATTTTTAAATATATTTTAAAAAGAAAGCCCGATGACAAACGCATTCGTTATACATTTCCATATCGAAGAAGTCGTTGTTTCCATAGCAACAATAATTTTTCCATAAATTGACAAGGTTCAGAATCGGGCTTATTTTTGAGTTTGAAACAATTTCAATCAATTTAAATTTTGTTTTAAATCGTAAATTACCATCTTTAAATTTCATTATATATACATATAAATGTGTACACAAAATTGTAGCTACAAAAATTTATTTATCATGTAAGTTAAATTCACATAAAAAAAAGTTCAGCATGAAAAAGTTTGTCCTTAAAGATTATTTGTCATAAAACCGTATTTTTTAAAAATTTTATTTCGTCGCCAACCGGTGATAAATCGCCAAATAAACGAAATTTTCATAATTTTTTTACGGACGTTATATCGAGGTTCCACAGAATTTTTTTATAGACGTATATATCCTCATGAGAAGAACATTCTGTAATTTTTTAACAAAATTTTATGAGTATGCGCTTATGGAGACCTTCCTTGTGAGTAGCAAAAGTGTCCACTGTCCAGCGTCCTAAACACCGATTAAAGTGGCTTCCAATACGACATTGTATCTAACAGAATTATCGATATGAAGGGATCTAAAGACGTGGGTACATCGGTAATCAGTCAAAACAAAACGACTCATTCCTATACCGTGCAAATGTGTATTATCGCCACTTGAAAATGCATAGGACCTTTACTACTTGTAACACAGGAATGTCAGGGGAATTTGGTCCCAAAGTTATGGAAAATGTGCAACGAATATCATCCTCAAATTGCTCATTACATGCTCCAACTCAAGAAAGAGCACAAAACAAATAACTGCGGCATATTTCGATAAACTAAAGGAATCGATTGGTGATCAGGAAACAATCATGGTGCTGGATAGTTGGAGTGTCCAAACAGATCTACGTTTATGGCTTGAGAAATTTGGATTCAATGTGGAGCCTGCTTTTCCCTCATCGGGCATGACGAAATTTCTTCAGCCGTTAGACGTTTATTTCTTTCAACAATACAAGTATTTAATAAAGAGAACAGTGGAATATTCAAAAACTCATCAGAGTGTTTGTGGAGATGTAGACATGACCACTAGAGAAAGCATAATAAAATTGCATAGGTTGGCCTATAAACAATTATCTTCGCCCACCTTCGATGACATGCGTCGGTATGCCTTTCAAAAGGCTTTAATTAGAGAAACGGATCCCGTCTTTCGGTCAGTTAAACAGGTTTGTTTTAACTTAACTAATAACACCTGTGACAACTGCGAAACACCCCCTTTCATTGTGTGTACCTGATGTTGAAAACTCGTGCTTCAGCCATTTCTATTCAGAATTGCACTACCATCCGTGAAGTTACTTTTCCACCAAGTATAAACTGTCTTCTTTGTAATCTCTGTAATACGCCAACTCTCTTTGTCAGTGTCTTTCCTGCATAGCTAGCGACCTGTAGAAATCAATAAACACAGAAATACATTGGTCTATAACTCTTCACCATTTTCATTCGGACGGGAAGTTGTATACATTTCCTTGATCCACACGGTAGGAACTTTCTTGCGACACCACTCTCGACAAAATACCGATCTGGCAATTGGGACCTTCCCTAGTCAAAGAAAGGTGACATAGTCCCGGTGGAATCTTCCAATCTTCTTACTTTAATTCCCTCAATCATTGCTTTTCTAACAGGACACGGCCCTTTCGGGTCATATCTAAAAATGTTTAAAAGGGCCCGCACTCCCAACTGTGAGTGTGGCGCAGAGACATCAGTCTCACACTTTTATTTTAATTACCCCTTACAGCTCGCTGGCACATCCGTCGCCGCTCTTCTCCCCCTAGTGGTTGACTGGATAATATCTCTCCCACCCAGCACTTTTAAACAAACTGAAAAACATCTTTAAGTTCTTGATGGATCTATCTAACTTAACCCGCTCCTGAACTATGGACTTCATTCCAAGTATGAGCATGATTCATGCATGAAGCATCATCTTCACTGCCCAATCTCGCGATGGAGGTATTTCTCCGGCAGTGAACTACCTGTTATGTAAAGTAAGATAGCTTCGCCTTAGCATGTCTATTTCCACCCCGCCCCCTATCAAGTTTTCTGGCAGGTTCATCTTCGGCTGTAATATGTATTTTTTAAGACCTTAATAAAGGGACCGGGAGGGACATCTCGCTGTACTGATATGGTTCCTAGTATGAGCAGTCCCTCTTAGGCATTCAAAATGACTAACAACATCTGAAATATGTGTAAATTAATACTCTCTTTTAAATACATAAAAATACGAGGGAGGACAAGCTAAAGCTTATGCCTGAACTATACAATAACTGGTAACATTATTTATTTCAAAAGTCCAATATTATAAAATTGCATGTATATCTTATGGCACTTTGAATTCAATAAAATCACTTCCAACAATTTATCTGTATTGTTTTAAAATCGACACAATGTATCTAACCAACATATCATTTATATTATCATTTGCCATGTAAAACAATAAACAAACTAAACAATCACACAAAATAATTAATGCTAAAGACAGCAACAGAAAAATGTTACATGCACAAATATTCAAGAGTACTTAAATCTTAATTACTTTCACATACGCATTACACAACATAACTGAAACAAGAAGCTGCAGTATTTTCAAAACGCATTCAACTTTGCGAAAAGGTTAGACATTTACCAGGTAGTATTTAAAGCAAAATTATGTATGCTGTAAGAAAGGAACCACTGGTCAGAATGACTTCGAATTTGAAATAAATATACTGGAAGAAGGGGGAAACGGTATGGCATAAGAAAAAAAAGTTCCAAAGTGTATCAATAGATGACTCTGTAAGCAGCATACTATGCAAATTAAAAGACACTCATGCGTAGTTATAAACCGAATCATTATGTACTTTTTATGCGGTTTTTGGCCCAAGGACAATTAAAAACCGATATTTTCCATCCAATGTGGAACGAACTTGCTATGGCGGGTGGGCTTTCCACTAACAGTAGCACAATTGTTGACCGATTTGGAAGTCATATTTTCCATCAAACAACCGAAGCACTTATTAATAGTACGGTTGGTTTACTGTGCAACTTATTCCAAAGCCGTCGTATTTCGATTAAAAATGTCACTTGCAGCTGAATTTACTTTCGTTATGCCGCTTACAGCTCCATCTATTGATACACTTTTGAACTTTTGGACTTTTCCCCTTTCTTCCAGCATATTCAGTACAAATTTGAAGACATTCCTTTTTTACAGCATTTTGAAAGTGGGACTTTAATTATAATCACCCTGTATTTAGCAAGTATCATTCACAATACATAAAATAAATATCATAATCTGTCAAAAAATATACCCACGCGATTTAATTAGTAACAAAAATTCCAACGCCTAAATTGAAAATTGCCACAAAACCATAATCATGAGTAGGAAAATTCTAAATACAGTACATTAAAGCCTCAAATTACATTAAAGCCTAAATAAAGTCCCCAAAGTAATATTCTTTTTTTTCTTTTTTTATATATTATCTACCTATATTTAATATTATTCGCAGCCATCATAAAAGCATAAATAATCTAGTCTTGGGGGGGAGGGGGACACCGTAATACTTACCTATCATGGATGCATAATATAAAATATGAAAATAAAACATGTGTAAACTATTTATAAAATGCATTGCGATTCGAATAAAATTGTGGCCTGATGAAGTAATAAACTTTACATGCTCCGTTACTGAATTGCGTAAAAGAAACATCCTTATAACTCCAACAATTATAATCATATTAGCTAACGGTTTACTGCGTCGGATTAAGCGTCTCATTTCCAATTAAAATACATCTTTAAATTGAAATTTGAATGAAATACAGGGTCATGAAAAATCGATGAATGTGGAAAATATGATTACAAATATCTCAGCAACTTATCCGATCGACTTCATTCTTTATGCAAAATTTATGTTTTTTTTTTGTTGTTGTTGTTGTCTTTTATATTCACTCCTTAAAATAAGCAATTTCGAAAACTTTTATGTACATTTTATCGTAACGAATATTTCGAGAGTCCGACAAAAATAGTTCCGGATAATCGAGGTTGCTGAAATTCAATAAGCTTCTTCGTATTATTACATACTAAATACATACCGAATTGCAAGTCTCTATCTCAATTTGTTCAGGAGCTAGAGCGTTTACAGACACACACACAGACAGACGGACGGCAAAAAAAAATTCTAAAAATATGTTTTTCGGAATCCCCAGTGTCTGAAAAGTGTAAATCCGTCAAAAAAAAATTTTTCGATTTTCAAAACGATTCAAGATTTACCCTATACTACGTATGAAGGGTGAAGATAATGCAAAACGAAATTAATTATTATTCTTCGAATCAGGATCTATTTCAAACTAAACGTTCACTGTTTCTTATTTTTTATAAAATATTCTCGATGATATTACACATAATAAAAAGTTCAGTTAAATTAATATTAAGAAATTTATTGTTACCAAGCAAAAGCCTGGTTCAGATAAAAGCTGGTTATATCGCCAGCCACTCGGTTCACGAATTACATCACATCTAAATCAGAATTAAAATTGAAAAACAACACAATAAAGGGTTACAATAATTATTATTGGCGACGCCTAATCTCGCCAATCAAAACAACAGAAAGGGGGTTTTTACACACTGCCCCCGGATGAACAATTACTATTGTTCATCATTCAAGTTAAATTTCTAAAAAATTTCAAACTACATTGATAAGATAAAAATAGAACCTACTTACAATAAGGAGATTACACAAAATCACGGTTTTCATATCAGAAAATACTGAAACTAAAATATACAAAATAATGGGATTATAAAACAATAATAAAGAAAATAAAAATAAAATGTTCATGATTATGTTCATTTTTAGTCCATAATGTCTAGTTCCAGTTTGTAAATCAATTGGACTGGTCTTCTTATCACACCGGAAACAGTCTGAATGGCGATAGATCTAATTTTCGAATCTCTTCCTAAAAACAGTTCTGTAATTCGTCCACATTTCCACATGTGCTTTGGAGTTTTATCCTCATTAATCAACACAACATCTCCAACTTCGAATTCAGTTGAAGTTTTGACTGGAACTGTAAAATTAGCAGAACGAAGTTCTAGTAAATATTCCTGCCTCCAACGTTTCCAAAAATGGTTTAAAACTTGATCTCGATATCTCAAAATTTTTGTCAGTGTTATTTTATTCGATTTAGTTTCTGAAACACAATGAAGATCTGGTAGAGAATTTATTCGCTTGCCGATCAAAAAATGAGAAGGTGTAAGTGGAAGCGGTTCACTGTTTTCTTCATAGACATACGTCAATGGACGACCATTAATCACAGCCTCAATTTCGGTCAAAGTAGTTTGAATTTCTACAAATGAGAGACAAGATCTACCGAGAACTTTCTTCAACGGAGTTTTTACCGAACGAACCATTCGTTCCCAAAATCCCCCCCACCAACTGGCTCTTGGAACAATAACTTTCCAAACGATCTTATTTTTATTAAAATATCGTAAAACTTCAGCTTTTGATATTCGGCTCCAAACTTCTCTAAGTAAATTATCTGTTTTGATAAAAGTTTTCGCATTGTCACTATACATAGTTTTACATATTCCTCTTCGAGCTATAAAGCGTTTAAATGCTAAAAGGAAGGTTTCAGTAGATAAATTCGTACATAATTCGAGATGTACTGCTCTAGTGACTGCGCACGTGAAAAGAACGATGTAAGCCTTTTCTTGGCCAGTTTTTACTTTAACATAAATAGGACCAGCAAAATACACAGCACAGGTCTGGAAGGGGGGGGGGGGATTCTATTATACGATCTTTTGGTAAAGGTGCAATTTCCTGCTTTCCAGGAGAAGCTTTAAATTTTGTACAAATGAGGCATTTTTTCAGTACGGATTTTATCAATTTTCGTGCTCTAATTATAAAATATTTTTCTCGTAAATGAGCTAATGTAGTTGTGATTCCATAATGGGAAACCTTTTCATGGGCATTCTGAATCAACAATTTTGTGAAAGTACTGCCATTTGGAAGTATAAAAGGATGTTTTTCCCTTTGAGAAAATTCTGAAAATTGTAATCTGCCCGATACAATCAGTAAATCATTCTCGTCTAATTTTGGATTCAGATTATACAATGCTGAATCTTTATCGATGGGCTTTCCCCTTTTCAAAAAGTCAATTTCGCGATTAAATACAGATAACTGAGTTTGTTTTATCCAATAAATTTCTGCCTTTTCAATTTCTGGAGCTGACAGCTCACCTGAAATTTTAGTTTTACTTTTGTTGATATTATTTAAAAATCTTAAAATCCATGCTGTGATGTTAAGTATTTTTGAAATATTACTAAAATTTTCTAATTTTAACGATGATTCTGGAGGTACAACACCTACTGTACAAGATATTTGGTCAGAACTCAACTTCGATGATTTTCTTTCATTCAAAGTGCTTTGATTTAGGATGTTTACGTTAAATGGTACCTTTTCAGGTTTTGGCCAACTGTCCTTTGGCAATGATAACCATTCTGGACCATAGTACCATAATTTATTTTTAGTGAGGTTATGTAAATTCTCGCCTCTAGTAAGAAGATCACTCGGGTTGTCCTTACCCGGGATATATTTCCACAATTTCGGATCAGTCAAAGACTGTATTTCTACAACCCTGTTAGCCACAAAGGGCTTCCAATTATTGGCTGATCCTTTTATCCAGTATAACGTAATAGTGGAATCTGACCAGATATGCATTTCCAAATTTTGAAAATTAAATACATTTTTTAAATATTTAGACATCCTAGCAGCTATTAATGCCCCCATTAATTCAAGACGAGGGATTGTCAAACATTTAATCGGGGAAACTCTACATTTTGCCCAAATAAGACTGGTCATAATTTCATTATTAATTGTGATATATCGAAAATAAGCTACAGCCCCATAAGCCTTAGGGCTGGCATCGGAAAAAATATGAATTTCAATTGGGTCTGAAAATTCTAGGCCCTGCGGAAAATATTTGCGGGGAACCTCAAATTTTTCTAAATAATCGATTTCTGAACACCAATTTTCCCATTCAATTTTTAAATCATCAGGGAATTTTTCATCCCATTCCAAATCCCTTTTCCATGTTTCCTGTAGCAAACTTTTCATACGAATAGAAAATGGTGCAATGAATCCAATAGGATCAAAGATTTTTAACATGGCTTTAAGAACAACGCGTTTCGTTGGATTAAATTTCCATTCATCAGGAAAGGATTGTACATCAAAACGTAAAATATCCCAATTGGTATCCCATAATAATCCCAAAATCTTTAAAGAATTATTCGAATTTTCTTCTGAGTCGCATAATTTATTTTCCTACCATATTTTTCTAAGTTTAACAGAATTAGTATTGAATTTTCGCAAATTCATACCAGCTTTGCTAAAAATATCCGAAGCGGTTGATGATAGATAAAAAGCGTCTTCAACAGATTTTGACCCCGTTATTAAATCATCTACGTATAAAGATGAATTCAAGATCTTAACTACTTCAAGATGGTCAATATATTTACGAATATGATATCTAATCGTTGCAGCCAAAATAAAGGGACTGCAAGTTAAACCAAAAGCAGCTCTAGTAAATCTCAAAAAAGTTAAGTTATCATTTTCGTCACCAAACCACAAAAATTTTAAATAATCCCGATCCTCTTCTGATATCCCAATTTGCAAAAAGGCCTTTTCTAAATCAGCGCAAAATGCAATATTATATTTTCTAAAAGGCATTATAACATCAAGTATGTTCGGATTAAGATTAGGACCTGGGTATAAACAGTCATTTAAAGAATTTAAATGCTTTTCTTTAGAAGAAGCATCGAAAACCATCCTCACTTTGGTAGTTAATTTATCCTCTCTTAAAACTGGTCTATGAGGCATAAAATACCCGTTCTCAATTATTCTATCAGGGCAGTCTTCTACAATTCCGGTAGTTTTTTGTTCCAATACAATAGCCTTATATTTTTTACATAAGTCTTTATCCTTTTCGAGTTTACGATTTAATTCGTTAAAACGATTCCTTGCTATTATAAAATTATTATCTACTCTAGTTTTCTCATCCTTCCACAATAAACCCGTTTCGTACCTATTATTTACAAATTTTAAATTATTCTCAAATTTATTCACAATTTCCTTATCCATATCTGAAATATTTTCATTTGATTGCGTAATATCCAAAGATTCCATTTCCCATAAAAATTTCAAATCCTCTCTCTCTAGATTTACAACGGACAGATTTAAAACAGATGCGTATTTCAAATTCCTTTTTTCATCCTCATAAAACCCACGTAAAGAGTGTCCGAATAAACTTTCACATAAAAATAGAGATTTAATTATTATCTGTACCTCTCCCTCGTGACAGATTTGATAAAAATAATCCGCTCCAATTAATATATTTATTTGAGAATCGCATGGCGCAGCATAATTTGACAGCTTGTAGGGCACCAATTTGTCTGTTATCTGTTTATTGAGAAGTGGGGGATGAATCGTTGCGTTAGAAATTACGTCTGTTACTAAAGCTTCAATAAAAATGAAACGCGATTTGTCTTCAACATGAGATAATTTTAATTGCACAACATCATAAGTTTTTATTTGTAGCTTAATAGCTGCAAAGGAAAAAATCTGAAGTTTTTCTCTACGAATAATTCGTGGATTTAATTTTGAAACTAATCGTTTTGTCACAAAAGATTTTTGACTACCTAAATCATATAAACATAAGGAAAGTTCAGAATTTATTCCAGATTCCACTTTTACGCAAGCTGTTTGTAAAATAACCTCTTTAAAAGTATTTTCATTTGAATTTACTTTACAATGAGAAATTGAAGTGATTATAGAGTCTGCTGATTTGATTTCTTTCGGGACAGTTTGATTAGAATTCCTATTTAAACAAACCGAAAAATGATGAAAATTGCTATTGCAATATTTACAGTGTTCAGAAGTTTACAGTCAAATTTACACTTGGCCGACACATGAAATTTTCTGAAACAAACAAAGCAACGACCGTGGATGCGCAATTTATCACGTTTTTGATGAATAGAACAATCTTTACATGATTTAGAATCGTGATCATTTTCACAAAATATACAAACACTTTTTACATTAGTAGCCAATGCAGAGGCTGAAGGAATGTCGCGTTTATAATTATTCAACTGTTTATAATTGTTATTATACTTTGTATTTTTAGCACTGAAACTATTTTCAAAGTTCTGGAGTGTCATCGTAGCTTCTCGCGATTGCACTTCGTTTTTAATGAAGAAAAGAAGATCTTCGATCTCCATTTTTTCAGTATTGGCTCTTTTACGATTAAAATCTAGTGCTATTTCAGAAGGTATTAATTTCATTAAAATCGGACAGAGAAGATGACCATAACTTCCTGACGTAACACCAAGAGAATTTAAATTTCTTATTTGTATCTCGCATTTATCATACAATTCTCGTAATTCTTTAACATTCGAAGCATTCTTTACCTGTTTAAAACTTAACAATTTACTCATATGAGCATTGATAACTAGGTCGCTACGACCATAGCGATCTTTTAACAAATCAACAGCAGCTTTGAAATTTTCCTCGGAAAGTGAAAAACCTGCAACAGCATTATACGCACTGCCTCCAAGCAGGGATTTTAAGTATACGAATTTATCAATTGGGGTTAAATTAGAATTCTTCTCAATAGCATTAGAAAATTGCCCCCAAAATTCGAGCCAAGAACTGCTATCACCATAAAATTTGTTTATTGTTAGCTTCGGCAAGTTCATAGATATCTCTATATTTCCGTTTTGAGAAACGGAATCATTTTTCATAAAATTTTGAAAAGCATTATTTTGGTTTTGGGAGTTGCGTTCATTTAAGAGCTTCGTTATTTTGTAACGCGATTCGATGATTTTTTCACTATAGCTTTCTGAGATTTCGATTTCTTTTTCGAAATCTGCATCAGCGATTTCGTCTTGTATGTCAGAATTTAATTTTTTTTAATGTTTCATATTTCTAATTTAACTGATCTTTACAGATATCTAACTTGTTTTCTAATGATATAGAGTCATCTTCAAGAATTGTACATATTTTAGTACACAGCTTTGTTGTTTGCGTTCGTAAACCAGAACGCTTCTTTTTTAAAGTATCTATAGTAGACATATCAATTTTATTTTACAGTTCAACAAAAATATAAATTAGACTGAGCTTACCTAAAGTCATCAGAGAACCATTTATCAAGAACAAAATCATAAATCCAGTGCAGACATCAGGTCACGGGACGCCAGAAATGACGATAATGCAAAACGAAATTAATTATTATTCTTCGAATCAGGATCTATTTCAAACTAAACGTTCACTGTTTCTTATTTTTTATAAAATATTCTCGATGATATTACACATAATAAAAAGTTCAGTTAAATTAATATTAAGAAATTTATTGTTACCAAGCAAAAGCCTGGTTCAGATAAAAGCTGGTTATACCGCCAGCCACTCGGTTCACGAATTACATCACATCTAAATCAGAATTAAAATTGAAAAACAACAAAATAAAGGGTTACAATAATTATTATTGGCGACGCCTAATCTCGCCAATCAAAACAACAGAAAGGGGGGTTTTACAAAGGGTAAGTAATAATGAGTAAAAAATAATAAATTAGGTAAATGCTTCTGACGCAATATTAAGCATAAGGCATCTCTGTATAAATTCGGGGGAATCCCATTAGATTATATCAGATTTCCTCCAATATAATACCATTGCATTATATTGGAGGACAGTGAGTTAATTAAGCTATACAGTGTCAATTCACTCACTGTATTGATGATATCTTTCTGTGTTTTCATGATATTTGACTGGTCTTTTTATATGTGTTACACTACAGAATTGACTACCAAATCACGAAAAAAAATCTTTGTGTAGTTCACGCATGCGTAGATCTAAATTATTTCATACAAATGCCCATATTTCATCAATTATTCAATATATTAATTTTTTAATTGCAGTATACTGTTTCTACTGTTAATGAAGTCAAACATGTGCTTTACATCCTCGAATTTCAAGAACAATTTGTCAAGAATTTCAGTAGATATTCGACAAATCGTGTAAAAAGAGAAAGCGTCCGGTCACTGCCCCTTAATTTTTGTTTTGCCCCTTAAGTTTACATAGCAGTACACTCATAAACCCTCAAAGGAGATTTTCAATGAAAGCTACACAAAATTTACAATAACTAAATAACGAGTGGAATGATTAAAAAAGGTTTTAAAATATTGAGATAAAATGCTACAGAGTCGGAGCAATTAAAACAAGAACGAAAAATCCTGCGTCAAGCATAGATTATGTAACACTTTCCAACGCTTCCAAAATAATTTTACAAATCATTACCGTTTAATAGGCTGAAAGATAACATCTAAGTAAACAATTTGGAAAACGCATAACATATTTAAGAAACTTAATTTCAGGAATTTCCAACATATATTTCCAACATAAAAAATATTCGGAAAAATATCCGAATACTTTTATTCAGCCCTGTATATGATCTATAGATTTGTATATATACTACATAGGATGCTAAATTTTAGTTTAGTTAGGAAACGCGTAGCACAGTTTAAAGTTCTCCTTCTGGAGTTTCTGTCAATAAACGGAAATGTGTTCACGAACTTTTGTGCTGCACTGTATATGATCTACAGAATTTATACACACCAAGTAATAGACAAAAAGTGAGTTATTTAAAATCACGTTCAGCAACTTAAAACGCACTTCCAGGAATTATTGTTAAAAGACAGTAGAGAATTCTTTTGTGTGTCCCTGTAAATGAACGATGACTGCTATACACACAATATTCTGTAGTAATTCTCTTGTAATGCACCTTAGTGATATATATAAATTTCAATGCGTTTAAAGTAGTGAAACATTATGTAATTAAACCGCAAACGATTTTTCTCCATAGACGTAACCCAACAAACACAAGATCTGTGGCCACCTTCTGTGAACATTAAGGCCAAAGAGACTTGGGGCCATTTGTACCCAGCCACCGTTGTATTTTAAATGACACACCACAACATCCGCTGACCACTGTTTCATTGATAACGGGCGAGCGAAAGTAAAAGTAATTGATTAACAGTGTCCAGAAGCCATTGAAGATGTGTTTCTGGCAAGGGTATAAAAGCCTGGCATCAAATAAAAAGAAAAGGGCTAATGCCATGTATTTGATACATTAGTTATAAGATATAAAATATTTTTTCCTTCACTCTTTTCAACATAATTTTCGATATTTAAAATCTGTCATTAGATGAAAGTTTTAAATGTGATGCAAGATAATTTTTTTTTCTAACTTTTACGGATTTTTTATAAATTACAAGTAAAAGCGTCTTGAGTCTAAAATATGTATAAGTACATAAATAATTTTTATAAGCACATTACAGTGAAATTGAATATATGTTAATTTCAATTCATATATTTTTTTAATTGCAAAGATAAATAGATACAAAAATTAATAACAAACATATTACTACTTTTGCTACTTTTGTATACACCCGAATTACAGCTCCGTTTTCCTGTATTATAATATTTTAAATTTGTTTTTAACATGAAATACGATTTCGAAAAAGAACTTCCATGTAATGGTGATCAAATAATAATTGCTAAAAGAAAATAAATACAACAGAAAAAAAATGGGTGTTTTTGTGAGAACTGAAAACTGTATCAAGTTGTTTAAAAAATCACACAGTATATCTTAATTTTCCATATGCCCTTTTAAACGATACGAAATTAATGGGAATAAACTGCACTGTTTAAGCATACTTACTATATAGATATGTAATAAAATTTTAAATGATAAATGTCAATTTATTGATATATTTATTTTCAGTTTCAACAGAATAATATTCACCCATAAAGAACAAGTGAAAAGTATATGCTACCTTTGTATACACCCCCAATTACAGCTCCGTTTTCCCGTATTATAATATTTTAAATTTGTTTCTAACATGAAATACGATTGCGAAAAAGAACTTTCCATGTAATGGTGATCAAATAATAATTGTTAAAAGAAAAAAAATACAAAAGAAAAAAAATGGATGTTTTTTGTGAAAACTGAAAATTGTATCAAGTTGTTTAAAAAATCACACAGTATATCTTAATTTTTCTTAAAAAAAAATTTTTTTTTTTTCAAGTGACTTAAAAAAAAAAAAAAAAAAGAATATCTATTATATCATATCGAATCATATATTCTGAAGAATATATGATTTAATAAAAAAAGTTATTTTTATTTATTGTACAAGGCATTGGCTCATAAAAGCCCCCTCCCCCCCCCCCCACCCCCTTCCCGAAACAAATTGTTTCAGTCACAAGTAAGCAAGTTTTTAGACCAGCAAGCGGCTCAAGGTCAAGCCGATTTCAGGGTTGCGATAAGAGAGAGGGAGACTTTTCCTGGAATTTCCTGCCTCTTTTTTGCTCTGTCATTCATATGTACGGTACGGAGTGTCATTTTGGGAAAGCAGATAGCAGTGAGCAGACGCTCCATTTCAATGTCGAATGTAGCATGAAAATATTCTGTCCATCTGTAAGTCTTATTTATGTTTATTCGTTACATGTTTATTCATTTCAATATAATCTGATTTTGCATCATTTAGAATGTTTATATTTTACGTTTTAATAATACACAAGAATGCTTTAAACATATTTTCATTTTCGGCAAAATAGTGTAAAATTCAATTCAGTAGTTTATTATTATTATTGCGTAAATTATTTTTAAGCATTATAAATATCTATCAATTTATTCTTTAAAATAGTTTGCCTAGCTTTAAATATAAGAAATATGGCTTTAAAAAGAAAATGATTTTGTTTTCTCCTTCTGGGTGAAGAAATTTACCAGTTTATACTCAAGGAAAATTCAGTGACAGTAACAATGGAATAGAGTTTCTTACATTTTTTTAGTTGCTAAAAGGCGTAAAATTAACAGTAAAATAAGTTTTATTAGACTGTTGACATGTTTCGGCTCCATCGGAGCCATTTTCAAAACAAATAAGAATATTCTACAATTGCACGTTCTTTGAAGTTATTATTTAAAACGCCATCATTTAATTTTTAACTTAAAAAATAGTGCAATTGTAGAATATTCTTATTTGTTTTGATAATGGCTCCAATGAATCCGAAACATGTCAAGAGTCTAATAAAACTTATATTACTCTTTTTTTCACTTATTTTATGCCTTTTAGCATTTAAAAAAGTATATTATTACACGGTGTTATAATTTATTATATTTTTAATGGAACAGAGTGTAATAAAATTTAAGAAAAATGTTGTTGACATTTAAAATTACTGAAAATAATTCTCAGGGATTTTGTAAAGTTTGAAATAATGTATTTTTTCTAAAGTTTGACTATTAAACTGTGAGAGAAAAATCTAAATGTTATGATGCAAATATATGTAATATGTTTCAGATTATATTGATTTAATAATACTTAAAAGAATAAACATAAATTACTGGTAACAGACTGTAAAAACCAGTAAAAAAAAAAAAAAAAAAAAACATACATTAATTATCATTTGAAAAATATAAAATATATAACGGATCATGTTACTATAATACACATAAAGAAAAGATTATTTAAGCAACAATTCAAATTTTATTCTGGAAAAAAGAATGCTTTTTAGAAGTTTATTTAAACAATAAAGTGTTTTTGCGTGAAAAAAAAAGTACTAAGAATTATTTAGGTACAAATTTCAAGAAAACTATAAGTTCAACTTACCTTGATTTTTTTTTTCAAAAATTTTCCAAAACAGAATACTTGACGTAGTGAATTAATTAGTTTATTTCTTTTAATTATATACTTTTAAAATTTATATGAAATGCAATAATTTAAAAATAGCATATGATATAAATTTTTAAAATATATAATAGAAAAAATAAACAAATACTTAATTCACTATGTCAAACATTGTATTTTTAAAATTTTTGAAAAAAATCAAGGTAAGTGAATTTATAATTTTGTTGAAAAGTGTACTTAAATGATTATTAGTACTTTTTTCACGCAAAAACAATTTATCATTTGAATAAACTTCTAAAAAGTATTTTATTTTCTAAAATAAATTTTGATTTATGCCTAAATAACCTTTATTGGGTGACAATGGCTGGGTTTTGGCTAGCTTACATTTATAAAAGACATAAAAGGCATTTTTATGGGCAGTTTTGGGCTGGATTTAATTCTTGAAAACCACAAATGGCGTTGCTACGGCAAGTTTGTGGCTAGCTTTTATTCATTATGATTTTTAATGGCCTAGCTAAGGCAAGTTTCCATTAATAATTGCCATTTAAAGTATAATTGTGGCCAGTTTTAGGCTATCTATCATTTATGATTAACCGTTAGTGGCCTAATTATGGGGATCTTATTGTATTTCTGGCCAATTCTGTTGCGGCCTCATTGTGGCCAGCGTGACAGTTTTTTTAAGTTGCCATTACGGCCAACGATAGCGGCCCTCTATCTGACAGTTTGGGCCAAAGCTAACGTAGCCATCAGTGGCCCGAAAGTTCTGTGTTCGTTGGGAATGTAATGGAATTCTTTTGACTGTCCCTGTAAAGTAACTATAAGTGCTATGCACACCATATTCCATATTAAGCTTTTTGTAATGCACCTTCGTGATATATATCAATTACAATGTGTTTGAAACTGTGTAACATCATTATAATAAACCTCAAATATTTTTTCCCCATAGACCGTAATGTAACGGAATTCTTTTGAGTGTCCCTGTAAAAAAACTATAAGTGCTACACACTTCAGTTGAAATAGATAACGACAATAACATGTAAAAATTGCAAGGCAATCCGAGCATATTTACGGGAGTTAGAGCACGGACAGACGGCAGATGGCCAGACGACCAGATTGCAGACGGCAGACGAACCGAAGTCATAAACACTTTTCAACTAGGTTGGAAAGTGTTAAAAATTAGTCAACATTAAATTTTTTTTTAATTTATTGCAAACTTAAGTACAGTGTGAAATCATTTCAGTATAAAGGTGAACGAAAATAAGTATTATAATACCCGAAAATTATTAATAAAAAAATAATTATCACCATGATTTGATTATTTTTGCATCATGAAAGTTCTTAGAAACTGCTAAACAAACCAAATGTTTTTACGCAAATATAACAAGCAAAAATATTGTACAAAATAGGAATTTATGAAGGGATAAGCATATCTTAAATATAACTTACATATATATATATATATATATATATATATATATATAATCATATCTTATTTTAGTAATTTTTTTATCTATATAATTATTTAATATTATCTGTTCTATAATATTATCTATTATCTTTATTTATTCCATTTTTAAGTAATTACCTACATTTTTCTTTCAGTGTTATTTATTACTATTAATTATATTCTTTACAACATTACTATCCACTTTTACCTTCATATCTTAAACAATAATTTTATCTATAGAATATTGCTCCTTTTTCGGGAGTCAGATAGTAGCACTGCTCAGCTCATATCTATGTTTGTTCTTAATTTCCCATGATTCAACACCACATCTTTTTGCAGAGTGTCTGTGTAATACCGCGACCTACGTTATACACAGCCGGTGCATGACGTTCAAAACGTCACATGGAATGGATCATTTTCACACGGTGATTGGTGCAAAACGGTGGGCTTTGAACCAATCGCCATGTAAAAATGATCCATTCCATGTGACGTTTTAAACGTCATGCACCGGTCGTGTATAACGTAGGTCGCGGTAATATATGGTGGGTTCTCTCTCTCCCTCTCTCTCTCTCTTTATTTTTTGTTGTTGTTGTTGTTGTTTGTTTGTTTGTTTCATTTCGTTGAATTATTCATAAACTTTTTTTTTGCTGGTGAGTTGTGTATCATATTTTTTTTTTTTAAGCTATTGCTTATGGATAATTACTTATTTTTTGGTTTTCTTTTTGGTTTAATACTTCTTTGGTTTCACTCAGGCCCGTACAGAGGGGGGTAGAGCCTGTACAAATTACTGGGGCCCGACTTCGTGTAGTTTTTAGATAAATTAATAGACTCGTACTTTTTTACGTAAAAATTTAAAATTAAAATCACTAACAAATATTAAAATTCAAAAGTCCGAATTTGCTAATATGTCTTTACGGGTAGCCAGGAGATGGGGGTGCTCAGTGCATGTACTCTGCGTATGTGTCAAATACTTGACAATTGGGCGTTTTACGTTCGAAAAACAATGCAGATTTTATTAAAAAGCGGCAGAATGTACATATCAAAAATGCAGGCGCCAGACAATTGGCGCCATTGAGTTTTAAGCAACCAATTCTGAAGTAATTCATATTCTAATAATTATCCTTGTACTATCAAGCTCTTCATTATTGCTACAGTTTTTACTATCCAAATGAGTCGGTGGTTAGATGCTCCTTTTTCGTTCAATTTTACCATAAGTTAACTAAGGAATCTACAAAAAAGAAAACGATAAAAACTGCTATTGCATGTAAATAAAACTTTCTGGTATATTTGAATTTAAGTAGCCAAATAATATCTTTAAAATGTCATAAGTCCATGAATGTTTAAAGATTGTTAATTAAAACTATTCGATCCACTTGTACAAAACTTTAAAATAATATTTTTAATATTTATTACTTTTATGTCACAAATAGTTTTAAAACACATCTAGATATTCGAGTCATAAATCATAAATCTTCAAGTGCATGCAAGATAACACTCTTTTAACTTAATGGGAACCAAAAAGGTTTAAAACGACGAAAATTGAGTGAAGTTTGATAGGGATTTTGAACCCGGTAATTAATTTAAACTATTACTTCTGTTTGCATTTATTTATGTTTGCATTTATTTTATGTTTTAAAGGGAAAAAAATATTTTTTTAAACAGTAAAAAAAATAACAAAAGTTTTATTAGTGTAGGATAAAATTAATCTTGCGAAATTAATTTTTCCACGATTTTGAAGTCCAGGTTTTATTGTTTTGAGTCGTCATTATTTTTATACTGCTTATTACGTAATCTCTCTATTATACCTGAAAAATAAACAAATATTTGTGAAAAATAAAAAATATTATAATAAAAAAGTTCAAAATCTATAAAAATGGATCCTATTTTATGTTGATAACTTGAAAATCAAACTGTTTGTTTTTCAGATATAGTTTGTAGAGAGTTTAATTACCTTTATTAAAAAAAAAAAAAAAAAAAAAAAAAAAAAAAACATGTAAATCCGTTTACTTGTTTAAAAGTTATCGTGGCAAAACAGCTGAAAAACAGTGTTTGGAACAAAATGAGTTTAAAGTTTTGCCTTCGCATGTATATCGCTGGTCTATGCACGGCTCAACGTTTACAGCTTGTACGACCATTATTTTAAGAATTTTCTTATCGAAGCGTTAAAAATAATAACAATTACATTTTTTTCGTCATTTCAAACTTTTCTAGTCTCTTTAACAGCATGAGTTATTATTATTATTTTGTAAATACTTTGAGAAATAGTGTTTTATTAAAATTACTTGTTATTGGAAATGAAAAAATTCGTATCCTTTCAATATTAAAAAATAAATATTTTTAAAATTCTGAGATTTTAAAAACTTTAAACAAATATAATTTTACTAGCAAGCTACGCCCGCTACGCTGGTCAATTTCTCTTAACGAACCTTTAATCAAACAAAATATTGACATTTCACAATTCACTTTTATATTTTAACAGAATAATAAGGATACTATAATTTGTGACTCGTGCTATAGCCAATATACACAGCAGGACACGTCGCCCTTATCATTATCTTTTTACGCGTGAAGGTTTCGCTATGGTACTCTATGGTGAAATTTGGTAATTTTAGAAATTCAATAGTTGAAAAATCGCAGAATCATTAGATCATTTTTCTTTAGAATTTGTTCTTAGAGCGCATTTAGATCTTATAAATAACAATCATGCCGAACTTCAAGTTTCTAGCTCCTTCAGCATCGCAAAAATCGCAATTTTAGAACGTTTTTCGCTTCTGCACCCCCCTCGGGGTAGTGGCACCGACATAAAATATAGCCTATGTTGGAGCAGGGATTGTCACCATCCATTTGTCACCATCACTTTTGAAATCGTTTTAGTAGTTCCAGAGATTCCATAGAAATTGTAATTTAGAATGTTTTTAGAAAATTTTTTGCTTTTAAATTTCGAATTTTTTTAGACTTTGTTCTTATAGAGCATTTAAATCTTGTAAGTAACGACCATACAAAATGTCAAGTTCCTAACTCCTTCAGTATTGAAAATATCATAATTTTGGAACGTTTTTCGCTCCTGCACCCTCTGCGGGTAGTAGCACTAACATAAAATTTAGCATATGTTGGAGCAGGGACTGTCACCATCCATTTGCCACCATCACTTTTGAAATCGGTTCTGTAGTTTCAGAGATTCCATAGAAATTGTAATTTAGAATGTTTTTAGAACGCTTCTTCCTCATCTCACCCTTTTAAATTTCGAATGTTTTTATAATTTGTTCTTAGAGAGCATTTACATGTTATAAGTAACTACCATACCAAATTTGATGCTTCTATCTCCTTCAGTATACAAAAAATCGAAATTTTAGAACGTTTTTCGCTCCTGCACCCCCCTGGGGGTGGTGGCACCGACATAAAATATAGCCTATGCTGGAGCAGGGATTGTCACCATTAATTTGCCACCATTACTTTTAAAATCGCTTCAGTGGTTCCAGAGATTACCCTCTACAAACAAACAAACAATCTTTACTACTTTATATATTAGTATAGATAAGGGGGAATTAGCCCCTTGTTCCCCCCTTCATACTTAACCAATCAATCCCGAAAACTAATCAGGGATGCGCCTTAACACAGTGAACCTATAAATGAAATTTGAAGGAAATGGGATAATTCTACATGAAAAACCCATTTACATAAATTAAGGGGGGGTATTAGCCCCCGTTCCCCCCCCCCTTTATACTTAATCAATCAATCCCGAAAACTAATCAGGGAAGCGTCTTAACCCAATGAACCTATAAACAAATTTTGAAGCAAATAGAATAATTCTGCATGAAAAACCCATTCATATAAATTAAGGGGGGATTATCCCCCCGCCCCCCCCTTTATACTTAACCAATCAATCCCGAAAACTAATCACGGTAGCGCCTTAACACAATGAACCTATAAACAAAATTTGAAGGAAAACGGAATAATTCTGCATGAAAAACCCATTTATATAAATTAAGGGGGGGGCAATTAGCCCCCCGATCCCCCCTTTATACTTAACTAATCAATCCGGAAATCTAATCAGGGAAGCGCCTTAACTCAGTGAACCTATAAACAAAATTTGAAGGAAAACGGAATAATTCTGCATGAAAAACCCATTTATATAAATTAAGGGGGGGATTAGCCCCCCGTTCCCCCCTTTATACTTAACCAATCAATCCCGAAAAGTAATCAGGGAAGCGTCTTAACCCAATGAACCTATAAACAAAATTTGAAGGAAAACGGAATAATTCTGAATGAAAAACCCATTTATATAAATTAATGGGGGGATTAGCCCCCCGTTCCCCCCTTTATACTTAACCAATCAATCCCGAAAAGTAATCAGGGAAGCGCCTTCACTCAGTGAACCTATAAACAAAATTTGAAGGAAAACGGAATAATTCTGCATGAAAAACCCATTTATATAAATTAAGGGGGGGGGGGGAATTAGCCCCCCGATCCCCCCCCCTTTATATTAACTAATCAATCCCGAAAACTAATCAGGGAAGCGCCTTAACACAGTGAACCTATAAACAAAATTTGAAGGAAAACGGAATAATTCTGCATGAAAAACCCATTTATATAAATTAAGGGGGGAATTAGCCCCCCGATCCCCCCCTTTATACTTAACCAATCAATCCCGAAAAGTAATCAGGGAAGCGTCTTAACCCAATGAACCTATAAACAAAATTTGAAGGAAAACGGAATAATTCTGCATGAAAAACCCATTTATATAAATTAAGGGGGGGAATTAGCCCCCGATCCCCCCCCTTTATATTAACTAATCAATCCCGAAAACTAATCAGGGAAGCGCCTTCACACAGTGAACCTATAAACAAAATTTGAAGGAAAACGGAATAATTCTGCATGAAAAACCCATTTATATAAATTAGAGGGGGGGAATTAGCCCCTTGTAACCCCCCCCTTTATACTTAACCAATCAATCCCGAAAAGTAATCAGGGAAGCGTCTTAACCCAATGAACCTATAAACAAAATTTGAAGGAAAACGGAATAATTCTGCATGAAAAACCCATTTATATAAATTAAGGGGGGATTAGCCCCCCGTTCCCCCCCTTTATACTTAACCAATCAATCCCGAAAAGTAATCAGGGAAGCGTCTTAACCCAATGAACCTATAAACAAAATTTGAAGGAAAACGGAATAATTCTGCATGAAAAACCCATTTATATAAATTAAGGGGGGGAATTCGCCCCCCGATCCTCCCCTTTATATTAACTAATCAATCCCGAAAACTAATCAGGGAAGCGCCTTAACACAGTGAACCTATAAACAAAATTTGAAGGAAAACGGAATAATTCTGCATGAAAAACCCATTTATATAAATTAAGGGGGGGGGGGGGAATTAGCCCCTTGTTCCCCCCTTTTTATACTTAACCAATCAATCCCGACAACTAATCAGGGAAGCGCCTTAACACAGTGAACCTATAAACAAAATTTGAAGGAAAACGGATATTTCTATGAAGAGTTATCGCATTACGTACGTACATAAATACATACAGAACCGGCTGCCAAGCTCTCAGGGCTTGACAGCCAGTGTGATAACTGAAAAATCGCAATTTTAGAACGTTTTTTGCTCCTGCACCCCCTGGGGTTAGTGGCACCGACATAAAATATAGCTTATGTTGGAGCAGGAGTTGTCACCATCAATTTGCCACCATCACTTTTGAAATCGGTTCGGTAGTTCCAGAGATTACCCCCTACAAACAAACAAACAAGAATTACTCCTTTATAATATTAGTATAGATTAATATTAGCAGATTGCCGACTTATGCAAACTAATTAATAAGAGAGATTTGCTTTCAAAATTTGAGGCGTTTGTTGAAAAAAGTGAGATAAAGTAGAGTTCGAACATATGCGATTAAAGGGGAAAACGGAAGAAAAAGCAAGATTTTACGTAAAAGTTTTTCTTTTCCTGCAAATTTTACCATTGAATACAATTTTTATATAATCAAGTGTTAATCGAATAGCATTTTTTTTAATATGCGTATTAAGGGGCTACTTCACTCACAGGAAAACACCCGCTCGCTAATGTTAATTCTATGGGACAGTTATTTTACATCATGTCGTTAGCATTGCAATATTTTTAAACATATTTTTTAATTGGATAGTTGAGGTTAATCTTTATGCACGCCATTTTTAAAACATTTTGATTTTGTTCACATTTTTTTTTTTTATGAGGATACATTCACTTTCGAAATCAGTTTGAGAGTTACAGTATCCTCGTAAAAGAAAAAAAAAATTGCAACCAAAATCGAAAAGTAAACAAGAACGAAAAATCATGCGCCAAGCATAGATTATGTAGCACTTTCCAACGCTTCCAAAATAATTTTACAAAACATACCGTTTAATAAGCTAAAAGATAACATCTAAGTAAGCAATTTGGAAAACGCATAACATATTTAAAAACATAATTTCAGGAATTTCGAACAGATACAATATTCGGAAAAGTATCCGAGTACTTTTATTCAACCCTGTATATGATCTATAGATTTGTATATATACTATATAGGATGATAAATTTTAGTTTAGTTAGGAAACGTGTAGCACAGTTTAAAATTCTCCTTCTGGAGTTTCTGTCAATAAACGGGAATGTGTTCTCGAACTTTTGTGCTACCCTGTATATGAAATACAGAATTTATACACACCCAGTAATAGACAAAAAGTGAGTTCAATTGAAAATCGCGTTCAGCAACTTAAAACGCCAGGAATTATTGTTAACAGACAGTAGAGAATTCTTTTGTATGTCCCTGTAAATGAACGATGACTGCTATACACACACTATTCTGTAGTAAGCCTCTTGTAATGCACCTTAATAATATATATAAATTTCAATGCGTTTAAAATAGTGAAATATTATTTAAATAAACCGCAGACGATTTTTCTCCATAGACGTAATGTAACGGAATTCTTTTGACTGTCCCTGTATAGTAACTGT
Organism: Maratus michaelseni; assembly: GCA_963931845.1. Taxonomy (NCBI): domain Eukaryota; kingdom Metazoa; phylum Arthropoda; class Arachnida; order Araneae; family Salticidae; genus Maratus; species Maratus michaelseni. The sequence goes on from OZ007596.1 coordinate 70,910,762, forward strand.
AAGTGGTATGCACACCCTATTCCATATTAAGCTTCTTCTAATGCACCTTAGTGATATATATAAATTTCAATGCGTTTAAAATAGTGAAACATTATTTACATAAACCGCAAATAATTTTTCCCCATAGTCCGCAATGTAACGGAATTCTTTTGAGTGTCCCTGTAAAAAAACTATAAGTGCTACACACTTCAGCTGAAATAGGGAACATGCTATAGATAACGACAATAACGTATAAAAATTGCAGAGCAATCCGAGCATATTTACGGGAGTTAGAGCACGGACAGACGGCCAGACAAACCGAAGTCATAAGCACTTTTCAACTAGGTTGGAAAGTGCTAAAAACGCCCTGCATAGAGATCAACCTCAGCTATCTAATGCAAAAAGAAATCGTTTTAAAAATATTGAAATGCAAGCGAGATATTGTAAAATAACTATCACAAAGGATTAACATTAGCGAGCTGGAGTTTTCGCGTGAGTGAAGTAGCCTCTTAAATTGCAATCGATTTTTATCTGATAGCTATCTTTTACAGAAAAATGCAATATCATCAATGTTTAATTATAAAATAAATTTCATTCAATCTTCACATCCCTCTAGATATGGTAAAGCAAGTGCTGGTCGAAAAAACCTAACTTAAGGTCTAGGACCTGGCTCCCTCTTGTGTATCCGTCTCCGAAGCACACTTCCGTCTTGGTGGTGTAAATGTGGTGATTTACCAAGAGGGTGGGATCCACCACAAATCGCAGCTACCTATGTCGTCAATCACTTGGAAAAAAGGGGGTGGTCAGCAGATGGCGGCGCCCCCACCAACCGTAGAGCATACTGGAACTCCCCATATCGTGCTCGGTAAAAGTTCATCAGAACTTGGTTACAACGGTTGACGTGCCTGACGGGCGCCGTCAGTCACCTGGCGGTGCAGCTCAGTTTTATCATTCTTTCAGTTCAGTTATTTAGTCTAAAAAAATTGTTAATACAATCTGTCTACAGGATGGTACGTACTTTAGAAAATATTTTGCACCGCTCAACAACGCAAAACTTTCTGACACGTTTGCTGCGAGAAAAGCATAACATTTGAAATGTTTTGGAATCGAATGAATTTTTTCCATTTTCCAATAAATTATTTGCAACTTGAGTATTTAGCCCTTGATAGATATTTACAATGCTGTATCAAAAAATAGAAAAAAAAATTGTTAGATAGTATCTGAACAAGAACTTCTACCAATTTCATGTTTTTGAGAACAAAAAGTAACTTTGGAAGGAGTCAGAAAGTAGCCTTCAGCATTTTTGTACGGATATGCACAACTTGCTTTTTAAACAGAAATTTACACGTATATTTCACGACAGCATTTTCGATAAATTCTAGAAAAACAACAAAATGTATTAATAGCTTTTTTTGTCTTGTCCTTACATTTTAGAATCTTCCCAAAAATTCTACTTTATTGTAGTCATTTAATGAGGCTGTTACACTTTCGGCATGTACTAAAAATAAAGTTTTGCATTTTGTGAGAATAATTTTCTGCTTCCAAGATTTTTTTTTTTAATATTTTAGAGTCGGAGTAAAAAATTCTTTATAACCCTTGGGTCCTTAGAACTTCGGAATATGTCAGAAAGTAGCCAGTTTGGATTTGAGTGCAGTCTTCAGCATTTCTGTACGTATATGCACAACTTGTTTTTTAAACAGAAATTTACACGTATATTTCAAGAGATATTTCATTTTCGAAAGATTCTAGAAATACACAAAATGTATTAATAGCTTTTTCTGTTTTGTTCTTACATTTTAGAATCATCCCAAAAATTCTAGTTTATTATTGTCATTTAATGAAAATGCTACAGTTTCGACATGTACTAAAACTAAAGTTTTGTATTTTGTGAGAATAACTTTCTGCTTCCAAGAATTTTGTAAGGATATATTAGAGTCGAAGTAAAAGATTCCTTAGAACCTTCAGTGCTTAGAACTTCGGAATGTGTCAGAAAGTAGCCAGTTTGGATTTGAGAGCAGCCTTCAGCATTTTTGTATGCGTATATGCACAAATTATTTTTTTAAACAGAAATTTACACGTGTATTTTAAGACAGAATTTTCGATAGATTATAGAAAAATATATATTTAGAAATATAAACTAGTCGGATGTGCCAATCCCAAAACGTTCTTCTATCTTATGCAGGTTTCACATACACCAAAAACGAATCAGCACCAATGTATGCCAAGGTCTAACTTAATCTAAAGTTTTATTAAACTCCATGTATTAGTTCTTCAGGTATGACTATCGCTGAAATGGTATAAATACTGAAAAATGCAGCGTAGAAGCGCCAACTGTTGGGAGATTTACAACAAAACCTAATCAACAACAACATATGTCAACGTCTATCTGAATCCGAAGTTTGATGCAAATCCGTGCATTAGTTCTTGAGATAGAGCTATTGTGAAAATCACTAAAAAAGTAGCATAGCAGCGCCACCTTTTGGGCTATTTACACCAAAACATAATTAGCCTCTATTTATGTCAAGGTCTAATAGAATGTGAAGTTTGATGGAATTCTGCGCATTAGTTCTTAAGATATAGCTATCGTGAAAACCAAGAAAAAAGTAGCATAGCAGCGCCACCGGTTGGGCTAATTACACCAAAACGTAATCAGCTTCTATTTATGTAAAGGTCTAACAGAATTTAAAGTTTGATGAAATTCTGTACATTAGTTCTTGAGATATACTTATCGTGAAAATCATGAAAAATTTAGCATAGCAGCGGCAGCTGTTGGACGATTTACACCAAAAAGTCTTCAGCACCAATTTATATCAGGGACTAACTGAATGTAAAGTTTTATTAAATTCCGTGCATTAGTTCTTGAGATAGAGTGCCCACAAAATTTTTGTCACATGCAGACAGACAAACTCGCAGACTCATAGACAGACATTTTCTAAAAACAGTCAAATCTTGTTCAAGACCCTCTAAAACGTATAAATCCGTCGAAAACCGGAAGTCTAATTTTTTTCACAAATCCAATACTTTCTTCTTGTAAAGATAGAAGAAACTAAAAAGACGTCCGAATACTGAGGTAAACTGATACATAATATCGTGGTGCCACTGCAATTATAAGGGGGGTTTTTTTTCAGAAAAAAAAATATCTTACTAAGAATCCTACTTAAAATTTGTCTATTTTCAAACTGCCCACCTGAAATTCTAGTTTGGTCCCACCTAAAGACCAACGTGGATCCGGCTGTCTCGACCTGAATCCGAAAATTCCATTAGAACTGAAGAAAGAAAATTAATCCATATTTTAATAGAATTATTTACGGAAATTAATAATAATGATGAAATGTAGTACACAATTATATCTCTTATATAACTTTTTTTCTTTTTTTATATAGAAAAATAAACGTGTAATATATACTCCTTAATATTCAAGTACTGGAAAATAATTGAAGACGTTAAGTCCGCCGAATTTGTCTCTTTTTGGATGTGTGCGGTATTCAGAAGAAAAAATAGGGAAATATTTGTGTCTTTGATTGAAAAGTGTTCGCTAAATAGAAGTGTCCACTATTCGAGATTGTCCGTATGGAAGTTTTACTGTATTACATCTTACTGTATTACATCTTACATATTACTGTATTACTTCTGAATAACGGACAAATTTGGTGTTTCCACTATTCAGTCGTTATACTATATAAAAGCTTAAAAAAGTATTCCCTAAATAAAGTTTTCATTATGGAGCTTTTACTGTATATAGTTTTATCGGGAAAAATATTTTAGACTTTCTTTTGAAAAAGCGGGTCAAACCCGAACTTGACTCGAAGGAGTCAAAATCCAACCCGAAATCGGCCTGAACCCGAAATAATGTAAGTCAACCCGACACGCCGAAAAAAAGTAGAAGTTATCCCGACCCGCAATGAAAAAAATTAAACCCGACATGAACCGTGGGTCGGATTAGAACTTCAAACTTTGTAATATCGCCTCCCGTCTTCGCTTTTGAAAACTCTCTAGATCAGGCATGTCAAACTCGTTTACCGCCGCGGGCCAAATTAAGCATTATATTCAAAGATGCGGGCCACATAAATAAAGTAGATAATATTATTACCATTGCACAGAATAAAATTTGTTGGTACAAAACATAGTCATGTTTAAAAAATGCTCGCACAAAGTTCCAAGGTTATTTATTACACATAGTTTATTTTATCTCTTTTTTCAAAAAAAATACTCATAATTACCTTTTATCAACCAAATCTCTAAATATGAATTGAATTTTCTAAATTGTATTAATTTAAAAAAAAATGATTTTACCCATTGATTTGATAATGTTGATCTAGCAAAGCCATAGCTGTCAATCTTCCGTGTTTTCTTCATGTAAAAAATAAAAATGAACATATTTTGAACTAGAAAATGTATTTTAGAAAATGTGTTTTGTATCTACGCACTACTTATTTGATTTCATATACTAAATACATATTCTAATTCAGATTATGTTTATTTGACTTGAAAGATGACAAAAAGTTGCACATGTAAAGAATTTGAGCTTCGACATCCAGCTGCACTATGTGTCATTCTAGCATTTCCTGTGAGTGCACTTAACTGCATACCTTCCCTCGCTATTTTTGCCTTGAAGACTAGCAGACGCCGAATTCTATTGTACTGTGAGCGGAAGGTTCGGACAGTGATGAAGTGGTAAGGCGTTACCCAAAAAGGGGTCTTATGCTTTGATCCTTGCCGAGTTCGTGGGAAAGAGTTCATCTGAGAGAGAAGCGATCTCTGCACACGATTTTTAGGTTTGCGCCCGAAACTTTGCCCTTTGTCTTAGAACGTCCAATGACGGACTTAGTGAAAACGAAACAGAGGGATCTCAAGGCTGCTAAGAGGCTGGAGAGTTTCGAGGGGCCCGCCTCGACAAAGCCCCCGCCCCCAGAAGAAGTTCTCCTGCGAGAATGAAAAAGTGAGAGAGGACAGTTTTTGGAGAGATCGAAAAGGAGAGTGTTGACTCTCTGGAGAAGGGAAAAGGAAACGTCAGTTTCCAACTCAGCGTGGTGTAAGCGCTAGTGAGGTCCGACCTCTAGAATTGATACAGCAGGTATCCGGTGAAAATCCCAGCGAAGTTAAAAAGCACACCAAGTGCGAGAGTGAGAGTTCTTAGACTCAGAATTAACGAGTATTAGTAGATCTTCCGAAGAGAAGGAACGGACGAGCCTTGGTCCGAATGAACTTTATTTTGTAGTCACGACTGACTGTAATGTTTAGAGACTTTTGTTTGTTTCAGTTACACTTGGAGTCAAGAGGTCATTAATTTATAAGCGATTGACTCACGAAAAATAATTAAATGCTGTAATTAACTTTCTTGTACATATTTTCATTAGAATTAATATTGGTATGCAATAAATTCTACTTTCTAATTTATACGAGAAATTCTCTGTGCCAGCGATCCGATCTCGCTACCACTCACCATCTTTTATCGGGTCGGTATAGAGGAGTTCCTACAACTGGTGGCTTGCGGTGATGGATTAATTAGCAAAAATTAATGACATTCTCTAAAGACAAAGAGTGGACTCTGAAATTTAAATCATCAAAGTGCTCCAAGAAAGAGTCTCCTTGTGACTTGTGACCTGAGTCTCCTTAGACGCCCCTGTGGATCATCACAGCATCAGAAAGAAAAATCTACCAAGAATTCTGGAGAGTGTTCCCCCATCAGAAAGAGAAATCTATCAAGAATTCTGGAGAGTGTTCCCCCATCCGGAAGAGTCCCCATCCGAAAAGTGTGACAGAGAACCCCGTCTGTGCTCCCGAGAATCTCTGAAGTCTGTGCTTTTGACGCCCTGAAAGACTCTTAGTAATGAAGGTAAGCTCTTTTTATATTCAGAGTGGCTTTAAGTGTTAATAGTGTTTATATAGGTGTTGTAGGCTTTAAAAAAAAGTTGTATGTTTATTTTTGTGAGAGTAAATTTTTGAGAAATTTTTCCGGTAGAAAAAAAAAAAAAGCATTATGAGATACTTCCGAGATTACTGTAACTTATTTAATAGACAAATTTTGTAGTTAAAATTAAATTATTGTTGAATTAATTTAATGCAAACTGAGAGTTGTGCAGTGTTACAAAATTTTAGCTGAATCTATAAATGAGAGTTCATTGAAAAAAAAAAGTATTGAACGCATTTCATATTTTACGATAACAGAGTTGATTTTATATGTTTTTTGTGAATTATTCTAAATTTTTTTAAGAGTGGATGCAGAGATTAAGACCACCATTGATTTAAAAAAAATAAAAAAATAAAGGAATTGAATGAGACTTTTGCAATTTAAAATATTTTTACTGTGCTTTTTGAAATTGAAATTGTTGTTTTGTGTAAAATTGATCCCATATGTATTTTATAACCAAATACCAAGGTGAATGTAGACGTTAGGATAGAGTTGCTTATCTTTATATGTTGCATATTTCCTATATTATTGCTAAGCGTATTTTTTTTATGAGCGTATATTTTGGTAATATTTTGACGCACTTGGTAGGATTTGATTTAATCTTATTGTATTGTTTTATATTTGTGGGAAAGATAATTTCTAATTTTATACTTTAAAAATGTCGGAGCTTAAATATTTTAGGAAAGCTGATTTGCAAACGTTAGCTTACGAATTTGAGGTCATTTTAGAGGAAAATGATACTGTACCGAAAATTATAAAAAAAATAGAGTCGTCAGAGGGATTTGAGAAAGAGCTAGCTTTAGCACAAATTAAACTTATAGAAAAAGATAGGGAAAATAAAGTGGAGCGGGAACATGAGTTAGCTAGGTTAAAAGCGACGCAAGAGTCAGATGACCGGAGTACCGCATCTAGTAGCATCTCAGTTAGAACGAGTAATTTACCCCTAAAAACAATTATGCATCGCTTTGATGAAAAGAATTCGGATATTTCGTTGTTTTTGAATTTATTCGAGAGACAGGCAAAAAAATGTAATCTAAATTCGGATGAGTTGGTGACGAATTTACTATCATTATTACCTGTGGGAATGGCCGAGTTAATTTTAAGAGAACCCGAAGACAAAATTGATGATTTTCAATATGTGAAAGAAAAACTGTTAGAACGCTATCGTTTGAATGCAGAGACATACCGACAAAAATTTAGTCAACATCCACGAAATCCTAATTCAGTTTGGAAGGATCTGATTTTTGAACTTAATAGTTTTTTAGAAGGTTGGCTGTCATGCTTACAAGTTTCGGATTTTGAGGGTTTGAAAAATTTGCTTGTCACGGACCAAATCAAACGGAGAGCGTCTCCAGAAATGCGCGAGCATTTTATAGATAACTGGGCGGAGATTAAAAACCCGGAAGAATTAGTAAAGCTTTTAGATGCGTACGAGGCAATCAAGCGCCCCTCTAAAAAGACGTGGAATCCGAAACTTCCTTTAGAGAAGAAATTTGAAAGACCCAGAACTTTTGATAATGTGCGAAACGGTAACAGAAATCCGGAGACTAACTTTAACTGGAAGGATCGCGATGATCATAAAGAAAGGGAAAGAGTTTACGAAAAAAGGCGAGAAGTCAAGTGTCACGCGTGTTTTCAAAGCGGTCACTACAAAGTAGATTGTCCGGAAATTAAAAAGAGAGATGTTGCGCGGGTCGGTCACTTAATAAGTAAACCGACACTTAAAAAAACCTTCTCCCCTTATTTGAGTAAAGTGTTAGTGAATGGAATTCAGACAACTGCTTTAACTGACACTGGGAGTGAAATTGACATCATCGCATACGACTTAGTCAGTCAAGATAAATTGAATGGAGATCACGTTTGGATTAAGACTCCGCTGGACAGTAAATTATACTGTCTACCCATAGCAGAGGTCACTTTAGAAATTGAAGGCGTGGGGGTTATTGAAACGAAAGCGGGAGTTAACAATAAAGATTCAGATATGTTTTACTATTTGTTGGGTAATCACACTCAAAAATTGTTAGAACAGGCGAAGAAAAAACCCGAATTGATGAATGCAGTTTTGACACGAGCTCAAACGAGAGAAAAGGGTGGCCCTGCTCCGAATCCGGTAAATAAACAAATTATGATTTCCGAGGGGGAAAAAGAAATTTCTAGCGGAAATGTTGAAGCGGAAACTTTGATTTCCGAGGAAGGAAAAGAAGAGGATATTTCTAGCGGGAATGTTGAAACGGAAACTTTGAATTCAGTAAAAGAAAGAGAAGGGGGAATTTTTCGCGAGTGCAGTGAAGCGGAAGCGTTGAATTCAAAACTAGAGGGTGAAAATCTAGAAAGCCCTACTGAACTGGTCAGTGTAGATAAGGGATTATCGCCTTCGTCGATATATGAGAACTCTTCGATCTTAGCAAACATTGAAAGAGGTGTTAGTAAAATGGAACATGACAGGTATCCATCATTCGAAGAGATTAGAGGAAAAGGGGAATTTGAAGAAACGCGTTGTAATGCGGGAGATTCTGTAATAGTGGAAAAAGCCAGAGACGAACGCATAAGTGGAAGGGCGCGAGTGCTGGTCCCATTGCATTGTCAGGTGGATATTTTTGGCGCGTGCCTAGAAAAAGTGTCATTACACTTAGGGAAAGGGAAAGTTAAAGGAAATGTGTCAAAATACTTGGACCTTGGGAAAAGATTGATAAGCGATTTAACTACGGCATTTCTAAAAAGGTTCGGTGTTAAATTGAAAAATCCGAGAGTGTGTCGCACAATAAGCGATAGTATTGCATGTTGGCATCGAAAGGTTAGAAAGCTCTTGAAAGCGTTAGTATTTGGAGAATGGATAAGAGAAACGGAGGAAAATAAATTCGTGAAGGGATGTGTGTTTAATCTCACGAACAGGTTAAAAAGAGGTCGAGTTTTAGCCGTTGAAAATGTGTCAGAAAAACGAGAAAAGAGGAAATTTTGGTTTGACAGAAAGGCAGTAAAACGGAAGCTTAATGTGAAAGATGAGGTTTTAGTTTTAACTACCAGAAAGCCAAATAAAATGTCAGATAGTTGGATAGGGCCGGGAAGAAAGGAGTCAATAATTACGGAAACAAATTATATTGTGAATGTTCCTGGGAGGCGACAGAAATCCCAGATTTCTCACTTGAGTTTAGTAAAGCCTTACAGAAAATGGGTGGAGTTAGCAGATATCTTAACGCGGGAAATAAACGCACTTAAGAATTTCTGTTTACCGTATCTAGATGATATGGCGATTTTTTCAGATAGTTGGAAGGACAATATGCGTCATCTAGAAATAGTATTAAAAAATGTTAATGACGCGAAACTAAAAATCAAATTGGCGAAATGCAAGTTCGCTCAGAAAACCGTAAAATATCTTGGGCATATTGTAGGTGAGGGTAGACGGAGGCCAGCTGAGGCGAAAGTAAGGGCAATTAAGGAATTACCGGTTCCGAAATCGAAAACTGAAATTCGTAGATGTTTGGGAATGGCTGGATATTATTCCCGGTACATAAAAGATTATGCAGTGATTGTAGAACCATTAACGAGGGCGCTTAAAGGCAAAAATAAAAAAAGAAATTCTGGAAATAATCCCAGGTTATTAAGGTGGTCCTTAGCTCTGCAACCTTATAATTATGCCATTTCTCATCGCGCAGGCAAAGACATTCCACATGTTGATTGTCTGAGTCGAGTTCAATGAGATTTCTTGATAAACTTTTGTATATAATTATTTTAAGATTTTTTATTTTTTATTTCACTGTGTTTTATTTCATTCTATGTTCATGATTTCTTATCAGAGCGCGAAAAAAAAAAAAAGGAAGGTAGTATTATCTTATTCATGTATGTTTTATTTCTTGCCACTCTGATGTAATTTGAGCTTGCAATTCTTTATCCGACTCTTAGAGATTCTTAGTGTTTCACCCTTAAGAATCGTTTGAGGAGGAGGTGCTGTAAAGAATTTGAGCTTCGACATCCAGCTGCACTATGTGTCATTCTAGCATTTCCTGTGAGTGCACTTAACTGCATACCTTCCCTCGCTATTTTTGCCTTGAAGACTAGCAGACGCCGAATTCTATTGTACTGTGAGCGGAAGGTTCGGACAGTGATGAAGTGGTAAGGCGTTACCCAAAAAGGGGTCTTATGCTTTGATCCTTGCCGAGTTCGTGGGAAAGAGTTCATCTGAGAGAGAAGCGATCTCTGCACACGATTTTTAGGTTTGCGCCCGAAACTTTGCCCTTTGTCTTAGAACGTCCAATGACGGACTTAGTGAAAACGAAACAGAGGGATCTCAAGGCTGCTAAGAGGCTGGAGAGTTTCGAGGGGCCCGCCTCGACAAAGCCCCCGCCCCCAGAAGAAGTTCTCCTGCGAGAATGAAAAAGTGAGAGAGGACAGTTTTTGGAGAGATCGAAAAGGAGAGTGTTGACTCTCTGGAGAAGGGAAAAGGAAACGTCAGTTTCCAACTCAGCGTGGTGTAAGCGCTAGTGAGGTCCGACCTCTAGAATTGATACAGCAGGTATCCGGTGAAAATCCCAGCGAAGTTAAAAAGCACACCAAGTGCGAGAGTGAGAGTTCTTAGACTCAGAATTAACGAGTATTAGTAGATCTTCCGAAGAGAAGGAACGGACGAGCCTTGGTCCGAATGAACTTTATTTTGTAGTCACGACTGACTGTAATGTTTAGAGACTTTTGTTTGTTTCAGTTACACTTGGAGTCAAGAGGTCATTAATTTATAAGCGATTGACTCACGAAAAATAATTAAATGCTGTAATTAACTTTCTTGTACATATTTTCATTAGAATTAATATTGGTATGCAATAAATTCTACTTTCTAATTTATACGAGAAATTCTCTGTGCCAGCGATCCGATCTCGCTACCACTCACCATCTTTTATCGGGTCGGTATAGAGGAGTTACTACACACACTATACTTTAAAAAATCGGTCGATTGATGAATAATTACAAAACTTTGGAAACCCCATATCCATATACGTATTTTCCCTCTAATATTCAATCGCACTGAATTTAGATTAACTGTAGTAATAGATTCTGAATAATAATTTTAACATCATTCATTAGAGGTGAAGTAAACAGATTAAACTAATTTTCATATTTCTTGAAATTCAAATTTTTTCTTTTGAATTGCTTTTTAAATATGTTTTTAAAATTTCCACTCCGATGATTTTTTTAATAATGCCTGACAACATTTAAAATAAAATACATTTTCTTTTTGAAAATTGGTTTGTCAAAGTAATAAATTCTACTTGAAAACACTAATACTTTGAAATAACAAGATATAGCATTATGAAATTTGCTTTGGAGTTGAAATTTACTAACAGCCTTGTAATTTCAAATGAAACTCCATGTAGTTTCTCTATTTGTGGTCCTTTAATAATACCTTAGTTTAGGCATTACTAGAGGTCGATTAGGTAGACAATCCGAGGTTATAGACACTTTAGAAACTGTAAGTTTATTATGTTGTAGAAATCAAAGGTGTCATTCCGTACGTTTTGATAATAGTTTGATATAAAATGTACACAAATCAAAATATGAATGCATATAATTACGTCCTATATAGAATTGGATTCGGTTGATGTTGATACTACATACTAACAGTATTACCTGTGAAATATAAAATCTATATATATATTTGTCTTACGTGGCGCGGAAATAGGGCTGAATTTCTAGCTTATTGTTGGCAACAACCGTAGTTTCCAGAGCTCAGACCAATGAAAAGACTAGATTGTGTTAGATAGTTCAGCTCCGCCTCCAATATAGCGGTCAGTGTGAGAGCAGTGAAAATCAAGCTAGCAAATATTAAAAATAAAGTAACATGTACGTAATCCAAAGCGTCTGAGATTATTCTTCATTTTAATTATGAGTAATATTGCTAATTTCAAATGAATTCTCAACTCTTATTTAGAATTTATTTATGAATTTCACTCCCATGAAAAATCGGAGAGAAGTAAAAATATCAACTGTCTAGGTTGCACCTGCTGCCATCTGTTGCTGAAATCTATAATCAATTAGAATAGTAAAATCTCGAACGAAATTTAAACAATCATTGATGATAAACTATCTTCCTATCACGTAGTTTTTTTTTTTTTTTTTTTTTTTTTTTTTTTTTCTAAGGAATAAGCCGTGCTGTACAATATTATAGGTGCAATAAGTTTTAAACAAATTATGTTTCTGTTTCTAAGATCCTTTATTCATAGTATTTAAATGATTTATATGCTCATTAGTAGCTCCAACTAAATGCATTTTTAGTTGTGTTTTCAACGGAGTTCAATTACTTTTTTACATTAAAAAAAAATTGTCAATTTCATATGTTCAAATGATTTATGGTAGTACTTATTCCGGCTAGAATTACTACAAAAATAAAAAGGAGCGAGCGAGCGAAGCGAGCTTGTACGCGTTAGCGAGTAGGGGGCTGAGCCCGCTAGTATCTTGTATTATTTTAAATCTTTTAGTGCTGCCATCTATACCTAAAACTTTTAAACAAACATTCATGATAAATAGATATTCGAAAATACAAAATATCGAAAATAACATTTGGCTTTTTCTAATGCAGTGTTCTTTCGAAAAAAAGGCCATGTTTTATATTATTGTTTGCTCCAAAAGACACCTGAGAATGTTTTATTTATTTCTTATCGATAACACTTCTTACTCATTTTCAACAATCTACATTTATCGTATTTTCGTGCATAGAAATCTACATTTATTCATACATTCATGTACAAAAATTTCTGTTTCTTCAAATCTTCTAGAATTATAATAGTGCTTATATTCTAATTTACGAATAAAATGTGGGATGTTTTAACGAGTGAAAATGTCATCAGTTTAAGAAAAAATCATTATATTACAATTCATGAATTTGAAACAAAATCACATATTTATACATTTAATATCACCAATTCCACAATTAAAAGTCAAATCTTCAATAGTAAAATACCACTATAGCTTAAAATACGAAAACCTTGAAACACAGCTATTTTAAATTATTTTTTATTTTTTAAATTGGTTGAGTTATTTTTAATGTATTTTAAAAAAAGTGTAAAAATTACAGCTTTATACAAAGTAAAAATAAATAAATAAATTAAAAAAAACACAATATTCCCAAAATATCTCGTTTTTAAACGTAAAAAGTGCCACTATATAAAATTTTACTTTTATTTATTTTTATTTTTTTAGATGACTTTAAATTACTTCGAGAAATAATGTACCTATTTCTGTTTCAATATTTATTGCCGGAGAGAAGTGACGGTGGTCTTGTTATAGGCAAAATATTGTTGCAGGCAAATTTCCAAAGCTTCTCTTGTAAAATTCATGTTTTTACCACTTTCCAACCTAGTTGAAAAGTGTTTATGACTTCGGTCTGAAAAGTGTTTATGACTTCGGTTACTGTCTGGCCGTATTGCCGTCTGGCCGTATGCCGTCTGTCCGTGCTCTAACTCCCGCAAATATGCTCGGATTGCTCTGCAATTTTTATATGTTATAGTCGTTATCTATAGCATGTTCCCTATTTCAACGGAAGTGTGTAGCACTTATACTTTTTTTACAGGGACACTCAAAAGAATTCCATTACATTGCGGTCTATGGGGAAAAATCACTTGAGGTTTATTTAAATAATGTTTCACTATTTTAAACGCATTGAAATTTATATATATCACTAAGGTGCATTAGAAGAAGCTTAATATGGAATAGTTTGTGCATAGCACTTAGAGTTACTTTACAGGGACAGTCAAAAGAATTCCGTTACATTACGTCTATGGAGAAAAATCGTCTGCGGTTTATTTAAATAATGTTTCACTATTTTAAACGCATTGAAATTTATATAAGGTGCATTACAAGAGGCTTACTACAGAATAGTGTGTGTATAGCAGTCATCGTTGATTTACAGGGACACACAAAAGAATTCTCTACTGTCTGTTAACAATAATTCCTGGAAGTGCGTTTTTAGTTAGCGCGTTACTGAACGCGATTTTAATTTTAACTCGCTTTTTGTCAATTACGTGGTGTGTATAAATTATGTAGATCCTATACAGGAAAGCACAAAAGTTCGCGAACACATTTCCGTATTATTTAACTCCAGACGGAGAATTTTAAACTGTGCTACGCGTTTCCTAACTGAACTAAAATTTAGCATCCTATGTAGTATATATACAAATCTATAGATCCTATACAGGGCTGATGAAAAGTATTCGGATTACTTAGA
>OZ007596.1:70925060-70983755 GCA_963931845.1 Maratus michaelseni
ATTCGTAAATTAGAATATAAGCACTATTATAATTCTAGAAGATTTGAATAAACAGAAATTTTTGTACATGAATGTATGAATAAACGTAGATTTTTGTGCATGAAAATACGATAAATGTATATTGTTGAAAATGAGTAAGAAGTGTTGTCGATGAGAAATAAATAAAACACCCTCTGGTGTCTTTTGGAGCAAAGAATAATATAAGACATGGCCTTGTTTTCGGAGGAACACTGCATTAGAAAAAGCCAAATGCTATTTTGGATATTTTGTATTTCATGAATGTTTGTTTAAAAGTTTAAAGTATAGATGGCAGCACTAAAAGTTTTAAAATAATACAAGATATTTTATGTTTCACAGGTGATACTGTTAGTATGTAGTATCAACATCAACATCAACCAAATCCAATTCCATATAGGACGAAATTACATGCATTCATATTTTGATTTGTGTACATTTTTTATCAGACTATTATCAAAACGTATGGAATGACACTTTTGATTTCTACAACATAATAAACTTACAGTTTCTAAAGTGTCTATAACTTAGGATTGTCTACCTGATCGACCTCTAATAATGCCTAAACTCCGTTTCATAAATATTCTTGCATTGTCACGAATTTGATGTACTATGTTAATGAGGTCAAGGGTGGATCTTGAGAGTCTTCAAAGGCGAAGACGGGAGGCGATATTAGAAATTTTGAGGTTCTAATCCAACCCACGGTTCGTGTCGGGTCTAATTTTTTTCCTTGCGGGTCGGGATAACTTCTACTTTATTGCGGTGGGTCGGGTTGACTGACATTATTTTGGGTTCAGGCCTGTTTCGGGTTAGATTTTGTCTCCTTCGTGTCAAGTTCGGGTTTGACGCACTATTTCAAAAGAAAGTCTAAAATATTTTTCACGATAAAACTATATACTGTCAAAGCTCCATAACGAAATATTTATTTAGGAAATACTTTCTAAGATATTATATATAGTAAAACGACTGAATAGTGGACACCTCGGAGCCACCAAATTTGTCCGCTACTCAGAAGTAATAGCATGTAATAGAGTAAAACTTCCATACGGAAAATCTCGAATAGTGGACACCTCTATTTAGCGAACACTTTTCAATCAACAACACAAATTTTTTCCTATTTTTCCTTCTGAATTGCGCACACATCCAAAAAGAGACAAATTTGGCGGTCTTGATGTGTCCGTAATTTTTCAGTACTTGAATATTAATGAGTATATATTACACGTTTATTTTTCTATGTAAAGAAAAATAAAAGTTATATTAGAGATACAATTGTGTACTACATTTTATAATTCTATTAAAAAATGGATTAATTTTCTTTCATTTCGGGTTTGGGTTGACGAAATGTTTTTTGCCGGGTATGGGTTTGATTTCGGCTTGACCTCTAATGGAATTTTCGCTTCGGGTCGAGACAACCCGATCCGCGCTGGTCTCCAGGTGTGACCAAACTAGAATTTCAGGTGGGATGTTTGAAAATAGACTAATTTGAAGCAGGAGTCTTAATAAAATGTCTTTTTTCTGAAAAAAAATATAAATACTTAAAAATGCAGTGGAACCACGATGTTATTTATGTATCAGTTTACCCCAGTATTCAGATGTCTTTTTACTTTCTTATATCTTTACAAGAAGAAAGTATTGGATTTGTGTAAAAAATCGACTCTCTTTTTTCGGCGGATTTATACGTTTTAGAAGGTCCTGAACATGATTTGACTGTTTTTAGAAAATGTCTGTCTGCGAGTCTGCGAGTCTGCGAGTTTGTCTCTCTGTCTGTATGTGACAAACATTTTGCGGGAGCTCTATCTCAAGAACTAATGCACAGGATTTAATAAAACTTTACATTTAGTTAGTCCCTGATATAAATTAATGCTGATGAGTTTTTGGTGTAAATCACCCAACAGGTGGTGCTGCTATATTAAATTTTACACGATTTTCACAATAGCTATATCTCAAGAACTAATGCACAAAATTTTACCAAGCTTCAGATTCTGTTAAACCTTGACATAAATAGACATTTATTACGTTTTGGTGCAAATAGCCCAAAGGGTATCGCTGCTATGCTATGCTAATTTTTTCATGATTTTCACGATAGCTATATCTCCAGAACTAATCCTCATAAAGTCATCAAACTTCACATTCTGTTAAACTTTGACATAAATAGAAGCTGTATTTTTTTATCCTGTACGATTTCAACAATAGTTTTTGCATTTTGTTCGGATTTATATGACTTACAGAAGTTCAATGTTCGTATTATTCGTAGTTTTTGATGAAAAATACGCTATTTCTCTTAATTTTACCTCAATTATTTATATGAGCGCAATCGTGCAACACTTTCTTCTTTACATATATTATAAAATACATCAAAACATACAATATATGTAAAAATAAAAGTGTTGCAAAGCTGCGCTCATGGTAAAATATTAAAAAATATATTAAAAATTGAGGTAAAATTAGGAGAAATTGCGTATTTTCATCAAAAACTACGAATAATACGAACTTTGAGCTTGTGTAAGTCATATAAATCCGAACAAAATGCAAAAAATATTGTTGAAATCATACAGGATAAATCTTCTAATACTAAAAAGTGAAATAATTAAGTCAGTTTAACAAAATCGAATTTTAGTCTCATTTCATGGGCCCAAAACACGGCTTATGGACTGTGATCCTTTGAACATAAATGTAGTACATTCTCTAACCTGTTATGCAGTGTGAACTGAACAAAACCAAAATCAGAAAAGCTTCTTTCATAATGAAGTTGTAAATAACTTATTATCTAAATTAGACAGTTTAGACAGTTGAGACAAATTAGACAGTTTATTATCCAAATTAGACAGTTTTTCAATGTTGTTCTAAGTAATTATTGTCCCATGCAATTCTTGGTCCTACATTTAAAAATTCAGCTTCAAACATAAATCTTGGAAAATATTTTTATGGGGGTAAAGGGGGCTAAAAAAGTCACTATAAGAGCAAAAGTTCTTTATCTATAGAATGACACAGCCAATAACAGTTAAATAATTCATTTCCACTTGTTTTGACTAAAAATATCAAAAATATCATGCGCAATATTTTGAAAATAAATGTTAAATATGAGAAAATATTGAAAATATCAAACTTTATGATATTTTGAAAATAAATATTGGATATATATCCATTGATATGTATCACCGAACTCTCATTTTAAGAGCAATTTTTTTTTCTATGCGATGTACAGTCGCGGAAAAAAAAACTGAACATCCCCCCCCACTAACTCTGCAACAAATTATCGTAAAAGAAAGTTACAGGTACCAAACGATCTGAAATATAGTCTACTTTTAAATGATGTATAAAAAAGTTGCTTAGGGGGCATCTACATAACAAAAACAGTCCAAACTTTGTTTTTTCAATGGCAACACCTAATTTTGACACGATATTTTAAATCTTCAGTTTAAACTATGACTAGATACCGAATTTCAAGTCATTTGGAAGATAGGTTTTTGGATTATAAACATTCAAAATTTAGAGCTTCTAATGTTAAATTACATTTTCATATTTTTATTAATATCTCCAGCAATTATAATCCTTGATGTTTATACCATTGACACAGGTAAAATTCTCATTCTCAGAATAAAACTTTTTATTCTCAGCGGACGTAACATCCTGCACATACGAAGCAAATCAACTTTCTATTGTCAACAGATCGAGAGGAGGGAAAAAAACAACCAATCGCCTGCGCATGCGTGCCCAGCTGGCCCCGTTATAATACCAGCCGGCGAATACACTCCCCACCTTGAAACCCAAAGGTTTCAATTACAAAGCGTACTATTAGTACATTCCACATTAAGTATACAATAGATACAAAGGTACACACAGTAAACCAGCACAATATATACACTCTTAATATACTAATGAAATAAGAAATTCAATTATAATCATACAATAGCAAAATTTAACAAGTTTACATAACATTATCTGAAATAGGCAAAATACATACACTAGAAATGCTACGTTTATAAGTGCCCTTAGGCGTTTTAACCAGAACCACTCTGATTTTTCCATCATTTCCATGAATAACTCCTGCAATTCTACCAATTAACCAACTACATACTAGTAGGTTTTCTTCTTTTTACAATACAACCATGTTTGGTTTAATATCACCCTTAATACTATGCCACTCAGATCTTTGTTGTAAAGTACACAAATAATCTGTGGTCCATTTTTTCCAGACAGTTTGGACCAGTTTAGTTAACAGTTGCCATTTAGAAAGTCTATTAGTTTCTACAGAGGAAATATCTATCTCAGGTAGAGAGTTAAGTGGCCTACCGATCAAAAAGTGACCTTTCGTTAAAACATTATAATCATTGGGATTGGATGAAAGTGGTGTCAGAGGTCGGCTGTTTAAAATAGCTTCAATTTGATTGTTTACAGTCAAAAACTCCTGAAATGTCAGTTTATGCTCACCTACCACTCTTTTGAAATTGTGTTTGAAAGACTTTACACCCGCCTCCCACAGTCCCCCAAAATTAGGCGACTGTGGAGGGATAAAACTCCATGACACACCTTCAGAACACAGGTAATCAATTACATACTCATTTTTAAATAAGGCAAATAACTCCCTTATTTCTGAAGCAGCAGCTCGAAAATTTGTGCCATTATCAGAAAAAGGTGAGATGCCAGACCTCTGCGTGCAAAAAACTTTTTAAAACATGCAATCATGGCTTCTGCCGATAAGTCAGTGATAATTTCAAAATGCCTTAGTCATAAAACAGACAAATACACAAACATAAATTTTTTTATATATACCTTTTCTTTGGTTCTTGTACTTTATTAAGAAAGGCCCACAACAATCTAGGCCTGAATTGGAAAAAGGAGGATTAATGTTCACTCTTTCCTTAGGTAAAGGTACCATAATTTGACTCATTTCTTTTGGGTTCGCATTAAAACATGTCACACAATTATGGACAGTTTTTCTAGCAATACCACGTCCCCCCAAAAGCCGATATTCTTGCCTAACGGCATACAACAAAGTTTGGGGCCCAACATGAAATTTTTTTTAATGAAAATACAAGAAAATCCTTTCCGTGAATTTGTGGCTCTTAGGAAGTAAAATAGGAAGTTTAACATCAGTTTGAGAGTTAGCATTAACTCATCGGTCATACATGCGTATTATACCATCATTATCAATAAAAGGGGATAAACTACTTACATTAAATTCCTTTTACTCTCTAAAGGCCTTCATCTCCTTAGGAAATACCTGCATTTGTACATATTTTATTAAAACCAATTTACCTTTCCTTAATTCCACTGGAGATAGAGGTCCCTTTTCATTTATACAACCCTTCAAATTAGAGATGAATCTGAAAATAAAACAAATGAGTCTAATTAAATAACCTTGCAATATCTGATAACAATGTTCTTTTAGTTACAGAATTCACAAATGGTTGAATTTTAAAACAAAATGTGTCCTTGTTAGGATTAAACAGCAGTCCGAGCGTTTTAACAGTGTCTGAATCATGAGAGTCAAAATCGTAATCTTTCTTCGTGGTTGGAACATTTTTTAGTAATAATTCATTGTAAGAGCTCCATTTGTGAAGTTCTAGCCCACCTACATTTAACATTGAGAATAATTTTAAACCGTGCTACGCGTTTCCTAACTGAACTAAAATTTAGCATTCTATGTAGTACATATACAAATCTGTAGATCATATACAAGGCTGCACAAAAGAATTTGAATAATTTTGAAAATATTGCTTGTAATTTCTGAAATTGCGTTTTAAATATGTTATGCTTTTTCCAAATTGTCTCTAAAAGAAAATTACAACATTCTAAATAAACATTTCTCCTTTATTAAAAAGGATCTATGATCCTTTTTTCTACATTTATAAAGTAGTTTTTAAAAGAATTTATTTTATTTTTGAAATTTGTATATTATAGTTCACATACTAATCACATTTTTGTACTCATACTGTTCCTATTTAAGCTTACTGTTTGAGTCCTGCAAAATTACTAGTTGTGTTATGATTAAGTATTCTGTTCATAAATTTTCTAATTACTTTCTTTTATACTTTTTCTTATATCATTTTTTTTTAATATTAAGAAATGCTGTGATCTGAACTAGTATTGTAAAAACTAACTTTGTACTAATTTTATTTTAATCTTTAATGTAATATTCAACATCTGTATTCTAAAATAGGAATTTTCAATAAACATTTCCCCTCGTGGAGAAACGCGCCTATGCTTAACGGCTGGATCTCCACGAGAGGGTGTTTTCATTTCATTTGTTTATTTAGACATCATCTTTTACATTATGAGTCGGTAAAGATTCATAAAATTATTTCGGAAGTGTTGGAAAGTGTTACATAATCTATGATTGATGAATGATTCTTCGTTCTTGTTAGAATATTCAGTTAAGTGTTCTATAATCAGAAGTTTGATATAAAAATTTGAATAAATAAAATTTCGCTTTACCATTTTGGGGATTTACGAGAATGTATTTTTTCTAAAATTTGCATGCGTTATATTCTTTCAAGTGTCTACGTAAAACCCCATTTATTAATCGACATTTCTACTTTGAATGTTATCATTTTCTGGTAGTGAAATTCCCCATTTAATAAAGACACGTGTTGAAGATATAGAAGATAATAATTTCATATATATATATATATATATGCTATTGCAAGCTCTAAATTACATTGATCAGTTCCAGGTTAGAGAAAGTTGAAATAATGAAGGCAATACTTTTGATTTGTGCTTTAGCTTTGGCTTTAGCAGAAGAAGAAGGTATGATTTTTTTAGTTTACTGCATATCTGATAAATTATCAACTTATTAGATTATAGACTAGAAAGTCCTTTAACGTATCTTTTTCTTCCAAAAAACGTTATTGATGTACTTAAAAAATTGGTTTAAATATCCCTTTTTTTTGGCCAGTTCTCGTGGCTTTGAATCTCAAATTGTCTGAACTTTATTCAGTATAATGAACATATATTTTAAAAACCTAATGTTTTTTCACAATGTGATGCTCTTTATTTTTCTTTTCTTTCCTTGATTATATTGGTATTACTATTTCTTCTTATGTTTATTGATTTTTGTTTTTCTATTTATTTTAGTTTTGTATATTAATTTAACTGCATATTTATGTAGAAAACTTATACTAGATAGGGTGGCGGAAATGAGTATTTGTAGATTTTAGCTTGTAATTGTAATCATAAATTGTAATTTGTTTTAATTATAATATTGTGAGCAACAATATGATTGATTATAAAATTGCAGGAATGTACATTTTTTAAAACGTTACAAATTATGGAAAAGAATCTCAAATAAAATGTAAAACAGTATTGAGTACAAATAACAGTACAATTGAATGTATTTGAATTGCAATATGTATCCTCCCTGCCGCTTGCAGTAAAACTATAAAGCATAGAATTCCCCGGTTGATTATTCATTTATGTTAATATTTATTAGATTAACAACTTAGAAAGATTTCAGTATGTCCGCAAAAACATAATTTATACATTAATAATAACATTGGCAGAAAAGCTTTTGCTTTATGATTAAAAAAAAAGCATATTAAATATAACGTTTTATTTCTGATAAAGGTGTTGTTTAATTGCTTTAATTTTCTTTTAAAATCATTAACAGAGTAAATTGTTTAAAAACTATTAACTAAATTTTTACAACATGTAGAAAGACAATAGTTATATAGCATTCCTCTTGGTATAAAGATGGAATTAATTTTACATCGCACAATACTAGTTTACAACAAAAATAAAAATGTTTTTATTTGAGTATATCGAGAATATGTAGATAACATGATTGGTGATTTATAATTCAGCCGTCAAATAATACGCAATGCATTTAGTTTATAGAAAAAAAATAACTATAAAAATATAGAAATTTCTTTTACAATATTTACATGTTGATATATATTTCAATTGAAAATTAATAAGTTGTTGTGGAAATATTAATATTCGGACTTTTTAATATCTGGCAACTTAAGAAAAAAGCTATATTTTATATGAAAAATATCAATTGGAATAATGAAATTTAGTTTCAAAATCGTAAAAATGTCTTATATTTCAACCAAATTTGTATTAAATCCTTTAGAAAGTGTTTACGGTTTTAAATAAGAATTTCAACGAAATATTTCAGATACGTTTCTGAGATCCTTGCATTTAAAAATGAAATATATTCGGATGCATCCAATGTACATTTTCGAAAGGAAAAAAAAAAAAGGGAGAAAAAAAAAACTTAAAAAAAAGAATGGCTATATTGCTACACCTACACATTATTCAAGTACATGACTGTGAAATATGGTTACGTTACATGTATAGTGTATGATGCTATAAAACTTATGTAACTGCACTGTCTTGACAAATAGCAACATTGAATACCGCTTAACCATTTGAAGGACGCTGATATATTATTTATACCACTTTTCTCAACTGCCGAAATTGCACAAGAATATTTGAAAAAAAAATTCCTTTATAATGCATGTGCAGAAAAGCATTTACTTATTTCCAAATCAATTTGCTCTTATCGGCAGTCAATCATTTCAATATTTTAGCTATGAAACTTCTTTGCTACTAAATGGTTTAAAATAGTTCTTCGATTTAAAAATGTGGCGTACACACGGAAATAATGCTCATTTAGGAAAAAAAAGCGAAACATAAATGTATTTTACTATTAGAAGTATTTTGTAGAAATGTTCTTTAAAATCTGTCGAGTTGAGAAAAGGAATATTTGCGACGTAACATTCCACATTGAGTTACCGGAAGTCCCGAACCTTGACGAATCTACAGTGCAATTACAAGTATCTTACTTGTGCATTTCCAATAGCTTTACGTATTGTAAAAAGGCAGTATACAGGGTGATTATAAAAATGATAAAATGACAGTTTTTTTTTCTTTTCTGAGAGAAAAAGAACTTAGAGAGAAAAAGACTTAAAAAGAAGCTCACTAATGAAATAAAATATACAAGCGCATTGTGATCATTAGATTAATTGCGTAAAACAAATACCTAAGATTTTTCTGCTGCGTTAAAAAAATAAAAATAGATCAATCTTATTATTTTTAATTATTTTTTGCCATTAGTTTAACATCTTATTAACTTCTGTACATTCATAGATTTTGACATTCAGAGCTGTCTAGAAAGGCCTCAGGTTGATTGGTGTTTTCCCGATTCTCACATATATTATTATGATCACGAGACAGGATCTTGTAAAACAATGTTTCGCTGTGCGTCATACAGCAACAAAAATCAATTTGAATCTGAAGAAGATTGTGTGAATAAGTGTGGAAATACTAGTACCAGTAAGTAATATTTTTTAATACCACATATTTATGCAGATAAGATGATAGCTGATAAAAAAAATAGGGAGTATTGTTTTATACATCAATTGCAAAAGATGGAATGTATGCTAAAATCAGCGTAAAATAAAATAGACTGCTGTTTTATTTAACTTTGTGAAAAAAATCGCATTCCTCCAAGGCAGCGGTTCCCAACCTGGAATACGCGTACCCCTGTGGGTACGTGGTGGAATATTTGGGGGTACTTGAAAATTAGATTGGTAATGTCGGCTAATGCAGAAATAAAACTTAAAATGAAAATAGAAATAGAAAAAACAAAACTGGAAACTTTTCGTTTACAAAAAGATATTTTTGTTAATCAATTGTTGCCATTTTTTCTGCCCATTTCTAGTAATATCTTGCGATTTCGCATATGTCCCTCCTTTACTTTTATTGTTCTTTTCTTTTTGGTAATTCTAGAAATATTTTGAAAACACATGAATCGTATCGGGTCTTCTGGTTTCGACAATTTCATTTAAAAACCATTTTAAAACAGGTCATTTTACTCTTCGACTGATCAGCATTAGCGTAAACTCTTTAACGTGTATTAATAAGTGTATCTTCATCCTTACTTTGCGAGTGATTAATTGGAAATCTTTAGCTAATATTTCATGTTTTGAGTGACTTTTAATTGATATTGTTTTGTAGTGTGGATACAAAATGGATAATTGGTTGAAAATTGGATTCCGAAGAGAACTGCATCTAACATTGGTAACTAGCATAAGAACACTACTAATTAACAAAAGCAAAATATTTGAAAGGGGTTTATGTGGGAAGAGGTACGCATAAATGAAAAGTCTAAGCAAGGGGTACGTGAGAGGAAAAAGGTTGGGAACCGCTGCTCCAAGGAATTAGAGAACTCATCAAGTACCTCCCATTTTCATTCCATCGTTATATGGGTCCATTTCAATGTCTAGAAAGTGTAAAATTCTTCCGCAAAGCTAGTTTTTTCTACTGCGTTTGAATGTAAAACGCGTGTGAAGAGATTTGAATGATTTTAACTGTGAAAGAGCTTGATCAAGGAAAAGGACCAGAAAGTCCAAGTAAAAAAATTGTGGTTTTTATCTGTTATTCTGATTGTTTGGGATAAAATAACAGGTAGATAGCTCCTTTAAATTTATTTTAAATATCAATTTCAGTAGAGCTCTGCGATGTTTTCTCTGTCCTCCTTTATAGCATTTATCTATTAAACGGGGTGCTTTTGTCATAAAGAAAAGGGTGTGTGTTTTTGATGATTGAAAGCAGTAACCCTCTTAATAAATAAATATTTAAGCTTTGAGAATTTTTGGGCTTGCTAAAAATTTTGACACTGTTATTAGACGTAATACCGTAAAAAATGTAGCTCTGTGAAATAAAATGCAATAAATATGTGAGAATTAAGGACATTTTTGTTTTTTTAAATAATTTATTTTTGAAATTTTCGCCTTGCCACGTTTTCATTACCTTTCAAAATTAGCACGTATACGTCATTTTGGTTAAAGTGAGAAATGATTTAGAAAAGAAAAATAACACTGTATTTTGATTTTTAGATTTTATTAATCACCTCAAAATCATGTCTGAAGTTACCGGGTTAATTAATCATTTTTCTTCGACGCGAAATCATAGTTTACAGCTGTATCCATAAACGAATTAAAAATTATAAAATAGAATAAAAGTAAATGTAAAATACAAAGACACTTAAGCATAACGAAAGCATATGAAATTTCAAGAAGATGAAAGAATTGGAAAATGTATCACATATAAAAAATAGATATATCGAATAGAAATATTAGGAGTTTTGCCGACTATACAATGTCACAAAGAAAGAGTTGGTTGATTGGATATATATTAGTGAAATTTTTGTTTATTTAGTGCATTGATTATTCTTTAAATCTTACATGAATAATGTCATGGATAAAGTTAGTAAAAAAATAGGTCTTTGAACAAATAACATTTTGATTTTTTAAAATTTATTATAATGATCATATCGAGAAGAAATCTTGTTTGACTGAGAAAATTTAAATTAAATAAATTTATTTTTGCAAAAACATTTTCGAGGTATTGTGTTATTATTTTTAGCACTCGGAAAAGAGAAGATAAAAACACTTCACAAATTTATTTTACATGTAACAGTATGACTTCTGTGGATAAATAATTTTTTAATCTCATTCCTTTTAAAATATTATTTCTAATATTAAAACTTTTTATTAAAAAAGAAAAAAATCCTCACAAAAATTACTTTTAAGTTATGAATAATGTAATAACTGATCTAAGTGTATTTAATTTTATTAATAAATATTTGTAATGAAAGGTATTTAAAATCAAGAAAGAGCATACAATTATAATAAATTAACCATACGTTCCTCCAACCATGTGATCTTTTACATGTGACAGAACAGTAAATAAAACAGAGATAAAATGATAGGGAGAGGTATTAAAAAATATCGTGCATTACGAATTTATTACAACTAATTTTTTGACTCACATAAAAAGAATATAGCTTAGAATGCGCTAAAAGTTATTTAAAATTCACCATTTGTGTAAGTAGGTAAAAATATTCCAGTAATGAAATAAGGTATATATATTCATTTTTATCTTCTGATTAGTTATATAAAATATCTGCGAAATATCGCTATTTAGCTAATATATCCAGTCTCTTTTTTAAAATATGAATCATTTATATATTTTAATTGTGATTATTGTTTAAAAAAATTTAATGGCTTATTAATTTCTATGCATTTATAGTGTTTGACACTTTAAACTGTTTGCGAGCTCCTAGATCGGGCTGGTGTCGTGCTGACTTTGAACTGTATTACTGGGATTTCAAGGATAGATCTTGCAAAACATTTATCTATGGTGGTTGTGACGGCAATGATAACAGTTTTGGTACTGAAGAAGAATGTATGCAAAAATGTGGAGGTAAGTTATATTTTTAATTTCCTTATATTTCGGCAGATAAAATTATAACTGAATCATTAATGAAGAGGGATGCGAAAAAGATCTATGTAAAGTCAGAAATGGTTACTGTCATATCCCCAACAACCCTCCTTCGTGTTTCTCTTCGTTCATACCTTTTTAAATCTCAAGCTCGATATCTCACCGATCTCATTCTATTCTATACTTTTATAATCACAGAAGAATGTAGATATATTTCATAAACAAAACCAGTTTATTACAGACAGGACGTCACAACAAAACATGAAGCACACACATATATATATAGATGAACAAGAGCCGTAGCAGCAGCAGTTACAATATTATTCCTTCTATCAAACAATTATACTTATTTCCATAATGCCGTGCCCACACACACACATCCGAATCCTTTGGCCTCCAGCCAAACACTCTCTCCGTCTCTCTTTCTCAGGAGTCGAAGAGAAAATAAAGGGTTGCTGTAAACCTGACGTCACTAGGCATGACACCCCCCACCTAAGATTCTAAAAGGGGTATGCCACTATTGCAATCTGAAATCCAGACTGGCGACGTCACTACACTTCATTTTCTAACATTAAACTAGTAATGAATAATGATGAACAATATATATATAAAGAAATACAAAACAATACTTAAAACACCTCTGGGACATTTCTAGAAACTCCTGCTAGCTACTGCAATATAAAAATACAATTAATGTTTCATAATACATAATACTAAATGCAAATAACAAATGAGATACAGAATACTAGTTAATATGAAATTAAATTACATCTGCAACATAACAAAAGTTTTTTTTGTGTTTTTAAACAGTCATTAATTGTTCATGAAAAGTTTATAGTCATTTTATTATTCTGTTGTTTCCAGTCTAGACAATGCATATGCATTCGTCAGCTTTGCACCAGGACAGTGTGAAATAATAATGTCATATTTCTGCAACGCTAATACCCATCGCTGCAGTTTGGAAGATTGGGGAGCATTTTTGGTGATGAAAGTTAATGGGTTATGATCGGTGATAAGTTCCACGGGTGAACCAAAAATCCAAGTTTCGAATTTCTTTAGACTCCAGATAACCGCATAGGCCTCCCGTTCAATGGCCGGCCAAGCCTGTTGAGTTTTGGTGAGCTTTTGACTGGCATAACTGACTGGATATAGTCTCTCATCTTTCTGTTGAAATAGATATGCACCGATGCCTATTGCAGATGCATCACATTGTATGGTGAAAGGTAACCCTATAACTGGTGTATAAAGGCTAGGTGCCTCAACAAGACCCTTCTTTAGTTCGCTGAATGCTTTGTCATGTTCCTCCAACCAGCACAATTTCTCAGGACTTCTTTTTAGTAAGTTCTGTCAATGGGTATGCTGTTTCAGCATACTTAGGCAGGTAATCGCGGTAGTTATTACACAATCCGCGGACACTCTTAAGTTGTTTTTTAGTTTGTGGAACGGCTAATTTTCGAATGGCTTCGACTTTATTTGGGTCGGTTCGATGACGTGTCCTAAGTACTTAATCTGGCGTTTCGCAAAGGCACACTTCTTCAGGTTGACTGAGAACCGTAATTCTCGTAGTTTAGAAAATATCGTGTCAAGATGCGTCATATGTTCTGACCATGTTTTCGAAAAAACAGCAATACCGTCAATGTGCGCTCTAGCGAAATTCTTGTATTTGGAAAGCGCTTTATTTATTTCTCTCTGAAAGGTCGCAGCTGCAATTCCGGAGCCCAAAGGCCATCACTTTGAAGCGATATTGAGCCATGTGAGTCTTAAAACATGCTAACCCCTGACTCTTTACTTCCAGTGGTATGGCCCAATATCCTTTTGATAAATCAATTGTAGTTATTACATTGGCCATGCAAATATTGAACAAAAGATGCGTAGCGTTTTCCATCGGGAAATCGTCGGTTTTAGTGATTGCATTCAAAGCTCTGAAATCTACACACAGTCGGAGGCCCTATCTTTCTTCATCACGCACACTACCGGGTGTGGCGCCTCCGCATCACTCTCTTCGATCAGTCCTAACTCTAGCAATTCTTCGATTTGTTTATCTACTTGTGGCTTCAACGCCTCTGGGATTCGATAAACATAGGGCTTTTTCATTTCTGCGCCGCTTAATCTAATCTTGTGATCTCCTACCTTAGCTATTTGTACCTTTTTTGAAAATAAATCTTTATATTTGTATAATAAATCTAATATCTCTTTTCTTTCTATATTTTCTAAATGCTTCAAATCTACTTCCTCTATGTTAAACAAGTCGGGATTATCATTCACACGGGGGGTGGGATGGACTTCTCCTAATTCTTCTTCATTTTCAAAGATTACTCCCACCGCAAATAATAAATAAGGGATGTGTTTATCCCAATTTTTTGAATCACTCCAAATTATATGGTGTAACATGCGTTTCAGAACCTGATTATATCGCTCCACTAATCCCGAGCTTTGTGGATACCCTGGCGTTGCAAATCTAGGAGCCGCCCCTAGCCTAGCATGAAACTCCTGTATTAAACCTGAAACAAAATTTCTGCCCTGGTCACTCGCTATTACGCGAGGTATCCCTGTCCGCATAAATATTTCTAATAATGCATCGCACGTAGCTTTAGCCGTAATTGCTCTTAACGGGACCGCCTCCGGCCACCGCGAATGCTGATCCACTAAGATAAGTACATATTGATGTCTACGCGCTGAATTTTTCCAATTATGTCAATATTTACAACGTCGAACGGAAGTTCCGGTCTCTCAATTGGGACAATGGGTATCTGATCGCTAGCCCCCTCTCTACTCCGTAACTGACAGTCTTTACAAGATTTACAATAGTCCTCTACATCCCGTGACATATTCGGCCAATAAAATGAATAACGATATCTTTCTTTTGTTTTTTTCATGCCGAGATGATTAGCGAAAATCGATTCATGCGCAATTTTTAAAATTTCCCTCCTCCTCACCTTTGGTACCACTAATTGCGTAACACAATCCCCCGTGACTCTTTCTCTATGATAAAGCAAATCATCTACTATAACGAACCCATTTTTACCTTTTTTCCGCGTCTTTGAAAGCAACCTGTAATGTTTCGCAACTCTTCTGTTGCTCCCTGTACATACTTGCGTCTGATCGCTGACCTACATTCAAATCTCCATTATTATCTTTCCTTTCAATACAGCTAATCATTAATTCTCTCTCCGCGCTTTGATTTCCACCTCGCCAGCATAAATTTTCATTATTTATATCATCTCCCTCCATTTGGTTGTCTGCCCCCTTTTGCCTTTCAATTTCATTACCCTTTTCCGATTGCGTATCATTTACAGGCGCCAAGGAACCTTGCTGTCTGGGCCTCTCCTTCCCTCCCTCGTTACTAGCTAACTGTAATATTTCATGAACTTGTTGGGTTGTTTTGTTTTTGTTGCTAGGTGAGATGCTATCACCTTTTTCAAAAATAATGAATGAGTGCAAATTACCTGTGACTAAAAATTGAAATGAATCCTGTCAATATGCATACTTACAAAATTATTCTCAAACTAAAATAAATTTAGAAAAAAGGTAAATGGACTAGATTAAACAGAAACAATTAAAATTTAAAGAATTTAAATTTACTTGAATTCTAAGTTTTGAATTCAAAATAGTATAAGAATTAATTATTTAAAAGTACTGACAAAATTCTCAATTTGCACTACATCCAATTCCCCAACAATCAGCATTGTGAATTCAAGAATTAATATGAAGGGTAATAACAAGGAATTTTCATAGACATAATAATTTAGACTAAGTGAAAATTTTGGAATAAAGGGGACAAAATCTTTCTTTTAAAGAAAGTACAGAAAGGGGGGGTATAAAATTGATGAGATAGGTTAAACAAAATAATATTTGACAAATATTAAAAAAATGCAAAATTAATTTCAAGAATTCACAACACTGAAGCTGTGATCGTATAGATTTATCTTTGTTTAAGAGACCATGAGTTAATAATTAAATTTTGAATAAGTAATTCATTATGATAAAATGCTTCTCATAAGACTTTAGATCAAAATGTTAAAATTACTTTATATAAAAAATTCAGATAAGTATGTCTTGTAATTAATTAAAGAATAGTAAAAGGTCTCAGTTAATTAAATAAAATAAGTTTGAGTATTAAAAATTACAACATCCAGTAAATTAGCAGTTTATTTTTTTATTAGATTTAATGCTTAAAATAATATTTAGAAATTCCATGACTAGAGAATACAATAATTTACTTTAATTAATTAATTTATTTATTTATTTATTTTACCAGAATTAGTATTTAAATCAATAGAATAAATTAAGTTAAAAATTACTATGCATTTTAAACTGGTAATTCAAGCTATACATAGTATTCCCAATTAAATTTTAATGATTAACAAAAAGTAAAATTACTGAACATGAATCTTATTGAAATGATTTAAAATAAATTAATGAGATAAAGAAAACAAAGAGGGAATTTACTTAGATATTTTGTTTATTTACAGAAACACATTATTCATAGCTTTCACGAATTATAATAGCAATATAATGTATTGAGGTCATGATAATAGATAAAAACATTATCAAATTGGTTAATCCAAAAATCAGAAATATCATATACTATAATCAGATAAATTTAACTAAAAATACTGATGTTATATTTACCACAGAAAGTACATAGTGATGTTATGGTAGTTTTGGCCATCCTTTGGTAGGCTTGGTTTTCCTCCCCACTGAGTAGTCAACAATGTCTAAGCAGAATCCGAAAAGGTAGAGGACAATATGCACGCAGAAAATATATGTAAATGAAGTCAGTTAGGAATAAATCATTTATAAGAAGTCGTTGTTCCCACACCGAGAGTCGATTCTAATGATTATTCTATGACTATTTATAACACGCTCCTGCCACTCCGTGTGAATCTTCAGTTACACATCGGCTCCCTCCAAATACGAGCAGTGGTGCTAATCTCTCGATATGCCACTAAAATCTGCACATCCTAATACTTCGTCATCTTAAAACTTTTTCGAATTCTTTTCGTCATTTCAGGCCGCGTAGCATACAACCATTTACTATCAACTCCCCAGCGATCGTCCGTCTTTTTACTTACAAAAAAAAACAATCTACCGCTCGAGCAGGCGGCGGTGGGGGAAAATGGGTACTTAACACGCACCCACAATCTCACTGTTCGTGGTTTTAAACATCACTCGTCTACTGCCGGGAGAGAAGTCTCTCTCTCGAAAATTTCGCTACAGCCTAACCGGCGAGGTGAGGGAGGGAACCCTCCACCCTCACACACCCAAACTATCCGAGCTTCAAAACATGACTCTCTGCTAACTAGCTCTCCGTTCCCTTGGTAACGCTACCAGGGGGGGAAAAGGGTCAACGCTGATTGGTTGAGTGGGGGGAGCAAATAACATGCCTATTGGATTAGTTGTTGCTAGGTGAAAAATCCTAGCTACTATCCCTGGAAATAAGCCGTCTGTTGGGTCCCACGAAAAGAAAGAAATCACGTGTACGCTTGCACCTGCTATCTCGTAAACAACGACTCGAAAGCAATATACTGTGCATCTTCCCAACAAGCCTTCGAAATAGTTTTATGACTCTCTTTACTGAGGGTAATAAAAAGTCGCACACAAAACAACTGACAATAATGCTTCAGTTATTCCCATGACTTCTTATAAAAGCTTATTGTACTATATCCAATCTGCCTGTGTGTGTTCCGAATTTACGATCCCTTAAACTACGTGAGAATTTCAAGTAAAAGTTGTTTGCGTGGACACTATCTCATAGTGAAAAAGGAAGCACTTGGGTGGTCTTGACTTATAGAGAAATACAAATGTTTGGATTTTGAAAATAAGAGTTTTAATTAATAATGTTTAAGAAAAATAAGAAAAAGGAGGAGGGGGTTTGATTAAATATTAAAATAGAATGAGTTTATAAAAAAGAAATGTTTTAAGATATTAATGAAAATATAAATATAAAAATTTAGATTAAATTACCTCTAACAAGAATCCCCCGTCTCTATTTAAAAAACACAATTTTTTTGAAAAATAAAAAAAAAATTTTGTTTTTTAAGTAAAAAGTGCGAGTAAAAATTCAATGGATGCGGGAGAGATCACTAAATGGGGCCTAACATTTCAAACAAACCAGACCTCGGTCCGAAGAATTATCAAGAAACACTTAGCAAGCCTACCCCTCAAGGTATACAGTCCGGAATGCATAACCTGAGTTTGCATACACAAAACTCTCCTCGCCTGTCAACAAAATCCTAGACACACCTGTAGAATAACAAAAAAAAATTAACAGATGAACACAAGGCTGGACATTGCTTTTGTCACCACTAACCTTGTCAATCGGGAATGTTCCATTCAAAGTATTTACCTGAACACTGTTTGCTAAACCACAAAAAAAAATTTTGAAAATTGCCAAAATAATTTTTTTTTTTTTTTTTTTTTTTTTTTTTAAGCCAAATAAAAATTTGGGAGAGAACATTGCCAACCGAAAGAATCGCCAAATCCATTACAATAATAATGCATATCAATATAGGTATAAATTGTTAGCTCGATGTACACAGATATATAAAAACATATGAACTAGTAATGTATATGCATATAAAAACACAAACAAAAAGAATAAAAAAAAATGGGTAAAAGGCAATTTGCACAATATACAGTTAATTCACAATAAAATACATTTCACTAATTAAAATTCAGTTAACACAAATTGTATCAATGTGTAAAAATTGAGAAACACTTTCTCCAGTTGATTGATATGCAAGTTGAAACTATGAAGTAAGGTATTTACATATGCACTTACAGCGACACTGTGCATATTGGAAGAGCAACCCATTTATCTGTGCTATAAACAATTGCCAAAATAAAAGCATGATGGGGCGAAGAAGACCCAAAAGCTATGGTGAAGATTATCACCATCAGAAACTTAATTTATACAGTAAAAATTTAAATTTTGACAAAAGAAATCCTTTAAAAAAAAGGAAAAAAAATAGCACAGAACCAGATAAAATTTTATAAATTTTTCAATAAAACCACACCACTATACTTTAATGAAGTAATGTACTCAAGAACAAAATTAATAACCTCAAAAGTTTTGAGGTTAAAAAAATTATACACAAAACAGTACACTAATACTACCTTACACTACGAAATACCTACATATTATATCTAGTAATGAGTAAAATTAATAGTTCCCTCAAATATAGTATTATCCTGTAAATCCACTTATACTCATCTACTGAGAACTTAACTAGAACATCAATTAAAATATAAATAATATGCAAATCGATGGATACTATCGTATTTAACAAACAGGAAGTACTACATGAAAATAAAAGGGGAGGGAAAAAAAAATTTGGATTCCCATTTTCAAAATGCACTAAAAATTTTCAAAGTCTCGAAATTACCCAAAAATCGAGAAAAAACGTAACATAATTCCAAAATATACCTGCGGAGAGGTTATTTGCACTATAACTATCGAAATATACCTTATTTACACTAAAATTAGCTATATAGAACATTAAATGTGATGAAAACACAACCGCTCAGATCGTTACCGCTAACCAAAACAAACGGTACAAGTACTCTAAAAAGCTTATTTTTCACGTTAAAATACAATAAAAACTAACTCTATACTATCTATATACATTATACAAACAAAATATAAGGTTATTAAAATAAAAATACTATAATTACTACAACTTAAAGTTTATAATTGGGACGCTTGTCCCTGTTCCTGAATCCATAGGTATTTCTGGACGAAGGAATCGAATCAGTCGGTTTGCACTGAGATTCGATTAAAGTCGGAAAACGACTGGTTGAAGGAATAACAGAGGATTGAGCTTCAACAACTTCGTTAGCTACCGCGATATCTGGCATGTCCGTAACTGGATTTTCAGCCGTGGAGGGGGAGGGGGTGGTTTCAGCTCGTGAGTTCTCGAACTCGGCTGAAGGAAGAGAGGGGGAAAGGGGTTCGTTGCTGGTGGCTAGTGAAGGCAACGTGTTGGCTGTTGATTGCATGGGCAATGCTTCATCTCTGTTTACTGCTGATGCTGTAGGTATGATAAACGCGCGCCTGCGTTTTTTCGTCCGCCGTTCTGGGTTATCGTTAATCGATTGGTGAATGGGAGTAGTTGGATTCTGAATATTCGATTGATCATCGAATTGACTCTGCGGCCGTTGGTCATTTGTTTGGAAATCAACATGCCTGTTTTTAAATTCAGTCAGCCTATCGACGTGTACCACTTGCGTTAATTTTAAATTTGATTGGAGGGCGATTTTAAAATTTACCTCATTTATTTTTTCAGTTATTGTATAGGGACCATTATTAAATTTAGATAGTTTTTTACATTGTCCTGGTTTAACAGCTGGTGTAAAGAGCCAAACTGAATCACCTATTTTAAGATTCTTTGAAACAGCAGTTTTTTCTCTGTATTTTTCTTGCTTTTCTGAAACTTCCACCAAACTACTGTGCACTTCAGCATACACTTTCTTCAAAGCAGGGAATAAAAGTTCACAATAGGTGGGGGCGTCATTATAATTTAAAGTTTGGGGGGTGGAAAAAAGTTTATAGGGGAGATTTAAATTTCTGCCAAACATTACTGCAGCTGGGGTTAATTTTGTAGAAGAATGCACGGCTGTCCTGAGAGCTAAAAGAGCAAATTTTAATTTTGTATCCCAGTCCGACTGATTTTCATTGACAACATGGCATAGGGCATTAATTAGAGTTCTATTTTGTCGTTCAATCTGAGAATTTCCTGCTGGGTGGTAAGCTGACGTGTGAATATGTTTCATTCCAAAGTTTTTATAGACTCTCTCAATGGCTTCTGATATAAGATTTCTACCCTTGTCGGAAACAATATAGCTAGGAGCACCGTACCTTGAAACGAAATCTGCTAGAGTATCCGCTACAACGTCTGAGGTGATAGAGGATACAGCATATGCTTCAGGCCACTTAGAAAAAGCATCGATATATGTCACGATAAACTTGTTACCCGAAAAGGTTGTCGGTAAAGGACCAATTATGTCGAAATTCACTTTTGCCAATGGAAATTCTGGTGTTGGCATTCTCTGCAAAGGGGCTAGATGTTTAGGTCTATAAGCTCTTCTTTGTTGGCAACTAATGCAAGATTCTACTAGATGCTTGACATCTGCAGACATACCTGGCCAGTAAAAATTTTCGCGAATGCGATCAATAGTTTTCTGGAAGGCTTGATGACAAGCTGCCAGAGAATCATGTTTTAGTGCGAACACTTGGGGGATTAGTTCTTTTGGCACCACCAGTTTGGGCAATTTATTTAAAATGGGAGAGTCTCGAGTGTCCTCGCACATCAAGAGATCATCTCGGAAGAAATATTTCATGTACTTTGGTGCTATATCCACTCCTTGATCTAGCTTCTGAGCAATTTGGCAACACTTTTTGTCAGTCTTTTGGAGTTCCTGAATTTTTTCAAGAAGATCAGTTTGGGGCATAAAAACATTCTCCTTTGCTATTTGTACACAAAAATTACAATTTACAGTATTTACAGAGATTTCATTAGAAGTAGTGTATCTAGACAGAAAATCCGCAACACTGTTGCATTTGCCCTTGATAAATTTGATTGAAAAAGTAAAATCAGATAAGGTGCAAATCCACTTTGTCATACGAGAAGTTGGGTCCTGAATTTTAAGCATATAAGTTAGGGGAGCATGATCAGTGAAAATAAAAAAGTGGGTGTTAGCTAGGTAACACTTAAAATGGGCGGTTGCCCAGACAACAGCTAAAAGTTCCCTTTCTGTGGCTGAGTACCTTGTTTCAGGGTCCTTCAACTTTCTGCTAGCAAAAGCCACAGGGTGTAAAAAGTTGTTCTCATCCAGTTGAGATAAAACTGCGCCTAAAGCTTCACCACTCGCATCAGTATAAAGATAAAATTCCTTCGAAAAATCAGGGAGGGCAATACATGGCTTAGAAATTAAAGCAGCTTTTAAATCTTCGAATTCTGCTTGCGCTGCAGGGTTCCATGAAAAACGACCATTTTCTTTAGTTAGTTCAATTAGGTTTTTAGCTCGTTTAGAAAAATCAGGAATAAATCTCCTGTAAAATGAAATTGTACCAATAAAAGATCTAACTGCTTTGCGGGTATCAGGGGGTTGAAATTTTTCAATTACTTCTATATTTTTATTAATGGGTGAGACTTTACCTTTATGGATTTCAAAACCTAAATATTTAATTTTATCTGATAGAAAAAGGCATTTACTGGGTTTTAATTTTAAATTATGCTGGCGAAGTCTATCAAAAACAGTTGTTAATTTTTCAAGGTGGGATTCTACATCTTTGCTAGCAATCACAATATCATCTATATATACAAGAATTCCCATATTTCCCAGATCTCCAAATATTGCACTCATGAGTCGTTGAAAAGAATTTCCTGAGTTTGATAAGCCAAAACAATTTCTCGACCACTCAAATAGTCCTTTATGAGTTATGATTGCTGTTTTGTGTCTGTCCTCAGGACGCACAACTTGCTGGAAAAAGCCACTTGTTAAATCAAGTGTAGAAAAGAAATTTGAACCGGATAGTGCATCAACCGAATCTGTGATATTAGGGATGGGGTATGCATCTTTAACTAAATTTTTGTTTAATTTTCTAAAATCGACAGCCAATCTATAAGATCCGTCTGCTTTCTTAACCAAAATGACTGGAGCCGCAAATTCAGAAATGGAGGGGGATATTATATTAGCTTTTAACAGGATATCTAATTGATCTTCCATTTCTTGTTTAAGATTATGGGGCTTATAACTCTAATTATTAACTCTATAGGCTTTACATTTTACAGGTTTATCAGAAGTTAAATTTATTACATGGGGAATAGTGTCACAGCCGGGTAAGTCTAAGACTGATGCTGCAAACACATCTTTATTTTTATTAAGAAAATCCTGCATTTTAAGTTTAAGAGGGGGGTCTAAATGGTCAAGATTAATATCTGAACTCCAGCTGAGATCAGCATGATCAAAATCAGCTAGTGGAGTGGGCACATTAACATTAAGGGCATAATTACAATTATTAGAGTTACACTCAGAATCATCGATGCACTTTTGAATTTTAGCAACCCTCATTCCCTTATTCAAAGTAACCTCATCATCCGAAAAGTTAGCAAATGAAATAAATAACCCGTGTTCTTGAGAACAGATTGTTCTAGATGATAAAACACCATTACCAAATTTTTTTACTAGGGGTTCCAAAATAACAACATCATTATTATCAATAAAATTACTTCTCGAGCAGTTTACTTGAGCTAAAATTTTAGATTGGGGGGGGGATAGTTACTAAATTTTTCAAAACAGCAAAACTAATTTTAATAATCTTAGACTTTTCACATGTATCACTTACTTTAGTTTCGACATCATTAGATTGTGACTTTTCGCTATCATGACAACTCACTTGGCATACAGGGGCATTGATTTCATTTTCATTATTTTTCACAACCCTGATATTATTTACACTAAGATCACAACCATTTGTTTCACATATATTATCCCGACCAATTTCCTTATTTTCATTTAATTTATCAGTACACATATAACTACAGGTCTCATGATTATTTGTATTATTAACATTTTCTAATTTTGAAACACTTTCAGAAGATTTTTGAACAGAAGAATTGCTATCATTACCTTCGCA
Source organism: Maratus michaelseni (assembly GCA_963931845.1). Lineage (NCBI taxonomy): Eukaryota > Metazoa > Arthropoda > Arachnida > Araneae > Salticidae > Maratus > Maratus michaelseni. The sequence continues at coordinate 70,948,948 of OZ007596.1, forward strand.
TTTATCTAAAATCACCTTATTTTTATCTTCGCTACTACATTTTTCACTATCTCGAATCTCTATTTGTTCACTACTCTCCCTTACATTGGCTTTTACTACCATACAATTGTTCTCACTGTTCTTATTCTTCTCAGAAATATTACTAACATTAGAAAAACATTCTACATTACCCTCAGTTTGACATGACACACTTTTAAGGCAAGAAATTTTGTTATTTACAATAATTGGCGGTTTAATATTTACATGACATTCTGAAATTTTTGGAACATATTTACAAAAAGTTTGCTCATTAATACCAAGACTAATAGATTTGTCACTACACTTTATGATAGCCTTGTACTTACTCAAAAAGGGCATACCTAAGATAGCAGTAAATTCATCAGCGAGTTTACCTGCTACTACAAAAAATTCAGCTTGGCAGCTGACATTACTGAAATTGAAGGATAACTTAACTTTCTCAGTGAGAGGGACACATTCACCTGTCACAGTTAGAATGGGTACATTGCATGCCTCAGTTTTTACACCTGGGAATAAACACAATCCCTGTCGAGAAATTAAATTGATACCTGATCCCGTATCACACAGTGCAGTAATAAAAATATCACCGACAGCAATCCTTGCAGTAGGGAGATTGCATGCTGATGGTGGGAAAACATTATACACAGAGGGGGTTTTGTCGTTCGGCTTCTCATGAGTCAGTCCGACTACTCCAGACTCAGCCATTACCCGTTTAAATTTTGTTGAACATTGTGTTCACTGGCAGTGTTGTTATTCTGCTGGGTTACATTATTGTGATTACCCCTATTCCTATAATTACCTCTCTGGCCATTGTTGGTACCTCTGTTTCTCTGGTTATTGCCATTTCCCCTATAGTTTCTTTGATTCTGATATCCCCTGTTACTATAACTGCCTCTGTAGTTATTGTTAGGTCTGGCCATACCTCTACGACCATAGGGATTTTCATTAAAATTTTGCCAGCCTTGATTTCTGGGGTTTTGGGGGCAGTCCTGAAAAAAATGGCTGGGGTCGCCACATCCAAAACAGAAAAAGGGGTTGTATTGGACAATTTCCTGGGCTGGTGGTCTCGCTGCAGCTGGTTGTTGCATACCAAGACTATCAAGTTTAGCCGTTAAGATTTCCATTTTGTTTTGGAGTTCTATAATTTCACGGTTGGGATGGCTAACCTGGGGTGTAGGGGGGTAAACAGCAGCACATGCTACACCTGAGGGGACCTGGGGGGCAATGTTTGCTGGTTCATAGCTGTAGAAGGGGTTAACACTCCTACAAGCCTTTTCTTCAAGTAAGGCAAACGTTAGTATTTCCTGAGGGGTCTTTGGATCTTTTGAAATGACACCCTTCCGAATTTCTGGAGATAGGTTACCTAGAAGCATAGAGTGCAGTATAGCATCTCTACTTTTATTTACAATGCCCTCAGCAATTCCATCAATGACAAGAGCTCTGCGTGACAGATCAGAGGCTCTGTCGAAAAAATCTTGGACAGACATTGAGGGTGTCTGTTTGAAGTTAAGAAACTTCGATAATGCCACATCTGGCGACTCCTGTTCCGTGAATCTGTCTTGTATAATTTCCACTAATTCCGTATAATTTTTGCCTTTATTAGCCTTAAATAATTTGGCTGCTTTCCCTGACAGTCTGTTAAACAGGGCGAAAATTTTTTCTTTTTCATCCCAGTTAAAGAAGGTGGAAATATCTGTGAACTTTTCAATAAAGTCGGAAAAGGATATAGTGGAGTCCCCGCTAAAAGGTGGGATGTTGGATAAATTATCCATCAAAGACGATTTCTTCTGCAGCTCAGCCATCTCCTTGGTAAGGGTTTCCGCCATATTTATGAAATGTTTTGACAACAAAAAATTCAGCGATAAAAAAAATTTTTATAATTAACCTTACCTAAACCTTAAGCAAAGAAAAAAAATTTTACACAAATGCAAAATCTAACTAAAATTACTGAGAGCTGCACTCATGTATACACTAGTCGCCTTTGTCAATATATATAATCAATTGCAAATAAATATAAACAAATGGGAAAGGTATGTTAAAATTTCTAAAAATTCAGTGCGGGTGGGGTATTATGAAAAAAAAAATTTTGAACAGCACAGATATGAGGGTTAACACTTCATAATATATACTCAAAGACATAATGCACAATACATTTTGAAAAAAAAATAGTTGCCTTATACCCTTAACTTTAAGTATACACAAATAAACATTAAAAATTTGAATTGTGCCACACAGGTAAGTGTCACGGCATCAATTCTTTGTTGGGTTGTTTTGTTTTTGTTGCTAGGTGAGATGCTATCACCTTTTTCAAAAATAATGAATGAGTGCAAATTACCTGTGACTAAAAATTGAAATGAATCCTGTCAATATGCATACTTACAAAATTATTCTCAAACTAAAATAAATTTAGAAAAAAGGTAAATGGACTAGATTAAACAGAAACAATTAAAATTTAAAGAATTTAAATTTACTTGAATTCTAAGTTTTGAATTCAAAATAGTATAAGAATTAATTATTTAAAAGTACTGACAAAATTCTCAATTTGCACTACATCCAATTCCCCAACAATCAGCATTGTGAATTCAAGAATTAATATGAAGGGTAATAACAAGGAATTTTCATAGACATAATAATTTAGACTAAGTGAAAATTTTGGAATAAAGGGGACAAAATCTTTCTTTTAAAGAAAGTACAGAAAGGGGGGGTATAAAATTGATGAGATAGGTTAAACAAAATAATATTTGACAAATATTAAAAAAATGCAAAATTAATTTCAAGAATTCACAACACTGAAGCTGTGATCGTATAGATTTATCTTTGTTTAAGAGACCATGAGTTAATAATTAAATTTTGAATAAGTAATTCATTATGATAAAATGCTTCTCATAAGACTTTAGATCAAAATGTTAAAATTACTTTATATAAAAAATTCAGATAAGTATGTCTTGTAATTAATTAAAGAATAGTAAAAGGTCTCAGTTAATTAAATAAAATAAGTTTGAGTATTAAAAATTACAACATCCAGTAAATTAGCAGTTTATTTTTTTATTAGATTTAATGCTTAAAATAATATTTAGAAATTCCATGACTAGAGAATACAATAATTTACTTTAATTAATTAATTAATTAATTTATTTATTTTACCAGAATTAGTATTTAAATCAATAGAATAAATTAAGTTAAAAATTACTATGCATTTTAAACTGGTAATTCAAGCTATACATAGTATTCCCAATTAAATTTTAATGATTAACAAAAAGTAAAATTACTGAACATGAATCTTATTGAAATGATTTAAAATAAATTAATGAGATAAAGAAAACAAAGAGGGAATTTACTTAGATATTTTGTTTATTTACAGAAACACATTATTCATAGCTTTCACGAATTATAATAGCAATATAATGTATTGAGGTCATGATAATAGATAAAAACATTATCAAATTGGTTAATCCAAAAATCAGAAATATCATATACTATAATCAGATAAATTTAACTAAAAATACTGATGTTATATTTACCACAGAAAGTACATAGTGATGTTATAGTAGTTTTGGCCATCCTTTGGTAGGCTTGGTTTTCCTCCCCACTGAGTAGTCAACAATGTCTAAGCAGAATCCGAAAAGGTAGAGGACAATATGCACGCAGAAAATATATGTAAATGAAGTCAGTTAGGAATAAATCATTTATAAGAAGTCGTTGTTCCCACACCGAGAGTCGATTCTAATGATTATTCTATGACTATTTATAACACGCTCCTGCCACTCCGTGTGAATCTTCAGTTACACATCGGCTCCCTCCAAATACGAGCAGTGGTGCTAATCTCTCGATATGCCACTAAAATCTGCACATCCTAATACTTCGTCATCTTAAAACTTTTTCGAATTCTTTTCGTCATTTCAGGCCGCGTAGCATACAACCATTTACTATCAACTCCCCAGCGATCGTCCGTCTTTTTACTTAAAAAAAAAAAACAATCTACCGCTCGAGCAGGCGGCGGTGGGGGAAAATGGGTACTTAACACGCACCCACAATCTCACTGTTCGTGGTTTTAAACATCACTCGTCTACTGCCGGGAGAGAAGTCTCTCTCTCGAAAATTTCGCTACAGCCTAACCGGCGAGGTGAGGGAGGGAACCCTCCACCCTCACACACCCAAACTATCCGAGCTTCAAAACATGACTCTCTGCTAACTAGCTCTCCGTTCCCTTGGTAACGCTACCAGGGGGGGAAAAGGGTCAACGCTGATTGGTTGAGTGGGGGGAGCAAATAACATGCCTATTGGATTAGTTGTTGCTAGGTGAAAAATCCTAGCTACTATTCCTGGAAATAAGCCGTCTGTTGGGTCCCACGAAAAGAAAGAAATCACGTGTACGCTTGCACCTGCTATCTCGTAAACAACGACTCGAAAGCAATATACTGTGCATCTTCCCAACAAGCCTTCGAAATAGTTTTATGACTCTCTTTACTGAGGGTAATAAAAAGTCGCACACAAAACAACTGACAATAATGCTTCAGTTATTCCCATGACTTCTTATAAAAGCTTATTGTACTATATCCAATCTGCCTGTGTGTGTTCCGAATTTACGATCCCTTAAACTACGTGAGAATTTCAAGTAAAAGTTGTTTGCGTGGACACTATCTCATAGTGAAAAAGGAAGCACTTGGGTGGTCTTGACTTATAGAGAAATACAAATGTTTGGATTTTGAAAATAAGAGTTTTAATTAATAATGTTTAAGAAAAATAAGAAAAAGGAGGAGGGGGTTTGATTAAATATTAAAATAGAATGAGTTTATAAAAAAGAAATGTTTTAAGATATTAATGAAAATATAAATATAAAAATTTAGATTAAATTACCTCTAACAAACTGCCGGTGTTATAATACATGTCCCATATAATTTATCCGTGACGGCAAGCAGTTCATCTACGCTGTTTAACAAGCAATTTGACTCTCCGGATTTTAAAGCTACAGGTAATGTTACAAGATTCGCAATTATTCTTTCTCCAAAAGCCGATATTAACTGAAATTTTGAATTTTCATTATTTCTCAATGAATCTGGTAATTGGTTAGAATTTATTACAGGTATTTCTGCCGCGCTATCTAAGATACATTTGATTTCTTTCCCCCCTATCCAAAAATGTTCAAATTGAAGAGGTTGCGTATTTATTGGCTCGCTTCCAAAACGGAGTGTTTCAACCGTGGCAATTATTTTATCATCCTGCTTATTTTTCCGATCAAAGAATCTTTTTTTGTTTGATTTTGCAAACTTCCAATTTTATCTCTTTCTCTATTATTCGGACAAAACCGCAAATGCGTTGTCTGTTTACATTCTTTTGATGTGTTTAATTTTCTATCGCCACGAAAGTTAAAATTATTTCTGACATGGGGTGGTACATATTTTCCATTATTGTAACTTATAGTTCCTGATTCGTCGTGACTGCGGGGTTTTACCGGTTTATCATATAATTCCGAAAATGTTCTGCCCTTTGATGTGAACCAATTATCGCATAATTCGGTAATTTGTCGTGGTTTTAACCAATTATGTAATTGTTTTATCCTGACATAACTTCGCATCTCCGAATCTAGTGAACTTAATAATCTGCCGCTGACAATTAACTCATTAAAAGTGTCAAAATCATTTACTTTTCTCAGTTCACAATAGAAATCCCAATTGGCTCTGAGCCGACTCGCGAATTGCATATGATTCTCATTTCTCGATCTTTTCGCAAAAAGAAAGTTTTCAAGGCACGCCTCTGGTGTGGGCTGAAATTCCTTTAAGATTAACGCCTTGACCTTCTGGTAATCTTTCATTTCTTCCGTGTTTGCGTACACTAACAAATGCGTTGCTTGTTCCCCTACCAAATTAAACAAAATTTCAACCTTTAATTCTTCTGCGACGTTTTTAATTTCGAATGCTTTCTCGAGCGAAGTAAAAAATAAATTCCACGATTAGGGACTGCTGGGGACAGTAATAGTCAAAGTTTTGACGCTTTTGATTAATGATTCTAACGAATTAGGTTTAGGTCCATCCCCCCCCCCTGTGTCAGAATTTATATACTCGTTTTGCATTTTCGCATCTCTATCTGCGCTTTAACTAATTCTAGCTTAGTTTTTCCGATTTCTAATATAGTATCTTGTTCTGACTTGGATTTTTCTTTGTCAAATTTCGCAACTTCTGCGTCATTCTTTTCCCGCTCAATGCGATCTGACACCGTTGTATTTAAAAATTCTTTTATAAATTCACTATCTTTTGCATACTGATCGCTTCCCTCAATTAATGCTTTCAAATCTATTATCCTGTGGTCACTTTCTACTTTTATGCCCAGTTCTGCGGCTACCACAATTAGATCTTCTTTTTTTAGCCCTTTAATACTACACATTTTTGTTTTTACTCTTAACACTTATTTACTAATACAATACGTATCTCATTTCAAATAACTCTCATAATACTAAAGTTAACACATTGTTTTCAATCATAAAATATTTCTCAAATATGATTCTATTCAAGTTCTTTTTTATTACTTCATGAAGAAACATAAAGAACATGCAACTTACTTCATTCAGAAATCCAATCACTGGTTTGAGAAAGGGAGCGTGTCATATCCCCAACAACCCTTCTTCGTGTTTCTCTTCGTTCATACCTTTTTAAATCTCAAGCTCGATATCTCACCCATCTCATTCTATTCTATACTTTTATAATCACAGAAGAATGTAGATATATTTCATAAACAAAACCAGTTTATTACAGACAGGACGTCACAAAAAAACATGAAGCACACACATATATATATAGATGAACAAGAGCCGTAGCAGCAGCAGTTACAATATTATTCCTTCTATCAAACAATTATACTTATTTACATAATGCGTGCGCACACACACACATCCGAATCCTTTGGCCTCCAGCCAAACACTCTCATACGAATATTTATTTCTCTTGGCGGCTATGTTATAAAAGGTGTTTCAGAACTATATGTCAAAAATGTAAAGGCAGGTAGAGGGGATCTAAATAAGCAGATTTCGTATAGGAATGTGGGTGCATGATTGCGGTGTGGGTGTGACAGTGTTGAGGCAGTAGAGGGTGCTGTTGAATACGGTGGATGCAAGCGTTTCACTGGCTTGAATCTTCATTCCCCGCACTGATTTTGAACAACATGAATTGTTAAATAAAAGTCGAACTTGTCGACATGCATTTCATGTTTGGAGTTCGTAAGGAAATGGAGCGGCTGCTCAAAGGATGTTCATGGAACGATTCCTGGGTAGGAATCTGCCAGATCACTGAACATTTGAGCGTCATCAGTTGTGCGCGATTGAATTGTTTTATGCTTCCAGGCGTGATACGGGCACTGGAAGATATAGCAGAATTCCAGCAGTAGAAGAAGAAGTATTACGCACAGTAAGAGGATAGTCCTTCGACAAGCTCGAGAGCCGTTCAACGTGCGCATCCTTTGAGAAGCCGCTGCATTTCCTTGCGCAGCCCCATACATGGAATGCATGTCGGCAAGCTCCGCATTCGTGTAACGATGCATGTTGCTCAAAATCCGTACGGGAATGATGATTCAAGCTAGCAATACACTTTCATCGCTCGAACTCAACAGCGCCCTCTACTGCCCTCTTAACAAAAAATTGCTCTAACACTATCCAAAGAAAAGTGCCCATGATACTAAAAAAAATTTGCACTTAGTTAATATAATAATTAAGAAATAAACTTATTTACAAACCCACAAATATTTACTAAATGAAATAAAAGAAAAAAAAACATTAAAATTCAATTAAGATACCACGTAGCGATACAATAGGATCACATGATCCAAACTTTTAAGTAAATCACTGAATTCTACACTGGAATTATTTACATATACTTTTTTGCGTAAATTTTCATAAATTAACTGTATCTCAGAAAGACTACGTTGCTTTAACATCATATTAATTTTTATCGAAACATTAATTTCCAATTGCTTAATTTGAATTAATTAGGATACAATTTAGAGATTCCTGACCCAGACAAAAGTTACAAGCCCGAATATTTAATACGTGTAATACTTGAACTAAAGCGAACACAATAAAGATACCTTTACTCCACATCTAGGTACTAGTAGGGTCCAGGGTACCAGTAGAGACTAGTAGGTCCTATGTCCGGAAATGGAGAAAATTCTCATCATTTGTCACAAACACAATAAAATACTGCATTTTGGTCATTACATTCAAATTTAGTAATAATTTACTAAATTATTTGAAATATTTCATTTTGGAGAATTAATAATCTCTTAGATTCCAACATGTTCATCAAACGATAACCTAAGTAAAGCTTCTCATTAGGGAACTAATTCATAGTGCAAGAGTAAGTTCAAACACATAGATAGTCATCGTCACCGTACTAGAAGAGAATCAACTACCAGAGCGCTCTGTCAGAAAACAGAATTCCGAGTTCTAACAGAATGTTACATTGGAGAGTGTACCAGAGTGTATCTAAAAATCATATATGTATATATTTTAATTAGTAGCAAAATAACTTGACCCCAATAATCTTTTCAGCTTCCTCTTCTTAGAGGTTAAAATTTGCTGTCCATTCAAACACCTGGATACCAATCCAGTAGGACCGAGGACTCTCATTGGAGAGAGTTAAGACTTCCTACCCATACTGCGTCCTCCTTACCCCCCTCGAACCCCAACTCTGGGTTTCGAGTGAATTCTGACAGGTTGTAAATATTAATCCCATATATCTTGAAATCCAGACATAATCCAGACTAAAAAATACCTTTGCCTTTGTTACCTGTATAAGCATAAAAATACAAATAATACTAAAAATACACTTCACAATTTAATTAATATATAAAAATGCACTTTATTAATTAAATTAAATTAAAATGATAAGCATATTTCGTGATGACTATTAATAATATGTAATTTTCATATTTTTAGATAATTTCAATCACGAGATAGGAGTCCTTTATGTTAAGTTTACGCTGATGTAGAGTCGATGCTTTGGAAGAGAAATACAAACTGTTTCTCGACAACAGAGTTGCATGTAGAACAAATTCAAACAAGAAAAGAAAATCATGTGTCAAATATAGATAATGAAGCACTTTCCAACACTTTCAGAATACTATAACAAAACATTACCTTTTAATAAAGTAAAAGATGATATCCAAATGAACAATTTGGAAAACGCATGATACATTTGAAAACCCAATTTCTGTAATTACCATCTACACTTAAAAAAGTATCCAAATTATTTTGTGCAGCCCTGTAAATGATCTATATATTTATATATATATGTGTGAAAAACGAGCATTTTTTTAACTAGGTTGAAATAAAAAGATTCATGAGCCAAGAAGATGATGGATGATGTTATGGGTAGAACAATATTCGTGAAGTTTTTATGCAAGACTGTTTGAAAGTGGCTGGTTGTGTTTAATGAGAGAAATCAACAATGCTTCTCAGTAATTTTATTATTGTACAGTGTGCGGAAAAAAGTTTTGGGTGTATATAAAATCCATTATGTTCTAGAAAACCGTACATGTCAATAATTTATTAACAAATATATTAAATTTAACATGTAAATAATGGAATAGCAAGTTAGAACTCAAAGTATCTGCCTTTTTCTTTGATGATCTTAGCCGTTTTGGGACATCATTGACTGCGGCACGAAGTATCTCAGCGGGAAAATGGGTCCATTCCTTAGGGAATTTTGCTTTCAGACCATCCAAACATTGATGGAACGTAGCCACGACCTTTACCTTGATAACTTCACAAATGGAAAATCTATTGGATTAATGTTGGGCTATTCATCCGGAGAAATGAAGTCGATGTTTTCCGCCCTAAGCCAGTCAAGAGTCTTGCGCGCGCGATAGATTGGAGCAGAGTCTTGCTGAAACAGCCAATTTCGTCCAGAAAAATGTTTTTGAGCAAAAGGCTTGAGCACTTTCTGCAAAATATCGTTCAGATAGTATTGTTGATTCAGCCATCAAAACTTTTTCCGCGCCCTGTAAAGTTGGCATGTGGCTATATTTAAACGTGTTTACTCACTATCTAACCATCTACTGATTGTTTTTTAATCTTTATGTAAACGTTTAATTAATTGTATGCGTTTATCTAGAATTCAGTGTATTCAATTGAGTTAATATATTAAATTATTTACAATTCCCACTAATATACAACATAGTATGCCAAAATTTAGCTCAGTTAGGAAACGCAAAACACAGTTGAATTTTTCCGTTTAGCTATTTCAGTCAATAAATGGGAATTTACTTGAAATCTTTGAAAACACTTTAAGAAATATACAACGCATTCTTTTTATTCTGAAATTGCAAGTTTTTTTTCCTATTTTCAGTTTGTGAATAAATAAAATTTTCACTTTGTGCCCAAGCCTGAAAACTGGTATAAAATTCTAGCACAAGACTGTTAGGCGTGAGGGGCCTTGGCTCGGGGTGAACAAATCTCATCTCTAGTGCATACATATAAAAATGTTGAAATTGAAAGCTAGTTAATAAGCATACTATAACGGTTAATAATAGTTATTTAATAATTAAAGAAATATAAAACTAAGTCTATAAAATTTCCAAAGCTTTCATTGATCTAAATGTATTATTTTCCGTATACATACAGTATGATGAAATATTGTAATCATGATAAAAACCCGATTATGGAAATATGAGTATATTGCTACATTTTGAGCTTCCCTGAATCCCATTCCACTATTTTGTAAGCCTATTCCATATGTATGTGTGTATGTATGCGTGTATATGAGAATTTCCTCAAGATTTCAGATCCTCAGAGCTCGTGTTTGGTGGATTTTCGATGACTTCGGCGTGTATGTGTGTGTATGAGTTCAGTGAATAAGATTGCGGCCAAAGTATGCTTTCCATTGAGCTCTTATTTCAATATGTTGCAGGCCACTATCGCAAGAACTGTATACATTTTCGAAGAAATCGGACGACGGGTTTGGTATCTAAATCTTTATTCAATACTCCCCCCCCCCCACATTCTGTGATGGTAATTGATGAACATTTTCTGCTATAACTCAATTAAATGATTTTTATTGTTAACGTTCATTTTACATCGCTCAACAACCATGTTACACCAAAATTGGACTTAATTCAGTAAAATCTTTTATTATTTTGTTAAAAAAATTATATACCTTAATTACAGCACAAACGGAATGAAAATTTAATGAAAATTATGTCACTTGAAAAGGTTTAAGCTTTATGGATGGGAGTGCACATTTTATTTTAAAAGCAACTCCTTTTTAACAGTGGAAATATTTCACTTTTGTAAAATTAAAATGTAAGTTTTTGTTTAATGCTATATCACTATTTATTTTAAGGTAGAATATTCTGTAAAGGGTTTGGAAAGTCGAGTGGAGTTCCTCCCTATTTTTTTTTAAATTGTTCAAATTACAATTTTTCTGAACCTCTTTTTTTACATCCCCGTAGATGCCCCCATTTACGAGTCTGAATGTGACCTTCCACTAGAACTTGGAGACTGCATACAAGATGTCACAAGATATTATTTTGACGTAAAAACAAGAAGATGTCAAACGTTCATCTATGGTGGATGCGGAGGAAATGATAACAATTTCCATACAAAAGAAGAATGTATCCAGCGTTGTGGAGCATAGGTTAGTGTCAAAAACTTTCCATTAATTTAAAGGTTTTCCGTAATTATAATATGCTCATTTATTATAATACGTATCAAAAAAGTGCCATCTAAAATTTTATTTATTATAACTAAGCTAAAGCTTTATATTTTGAAAAAGAAAGCTGTGAAATTCATTACAATGCAAGGTAATTTCTAACACGTGATTAAGAAAGCAAATAGCAGTCTGCAGCGACCAGCTTGGTCGCTTCCGAATCTGTACTATGCTTTGAGACATGCTATTTGTGTCAAGAATTTGATGTAGTTTAGTGATACACATGTAGTTTCGGGAAATGCAATTACAGACACCGGCATTATCAAATACGTAAATCTTATGAAGTTGCACGATTTAGCCTGTTTAATTTTGTGTAACACATAGTTTCTATGACGAAATTTTATTGGTATCAATGTCGACGACATTCAATTGATTATTATTGTCGCCGTTACTCATATCGCCAATGATACTCATATGACAAACCCTATTTTGGAAGAATAATCCAAAAATGATTTTTTTTTTTCATAGAGCGGCATCTAATTCTTTCATCGCCGTTCTCAGAGAGCTTTAGTTAATTTTCATCACATATTTAACATCTTTGCTACAGTCAAATGTGTAACATTTTCCATAAAAAGACACATGCAGTATATCTGATCATTTATACTGAATCAGTATGGTCAGTTCTGAGAAACACTTTAAATTGGACTTACATTAAAGCAAAATATAAACCAGCGTTATATCACAAATAAGCTGCCCATAAGTTTTGGCCTCAATTGAATTATTGTATAGCAAATTACAAGGGAATAACGGAAAATTAAAACAACATATTCAAAATACGCCAGGCGTATTTTGAATATGTTGTTTTAATTTTCCGTTATTTGAGCGTCTTGGCAGATTGAATATTGTGACTCAATCATGTAACACATTTTAATTTTTGCTGTTCATATTTATGAAGGTTTTTCTCCTGATGATGGTTATAAAGATTAACCGAAACGTCGAGGTTTATTTTATATATATGTAGTTTAAAAGTAACTCATATTTATTAAATAATTTTACGTTGGAAGCAAGTGTTTGATGAGTATTTATATGTTAAGTGTGCAACGTAAAGTCCTTATTAATTATTAAACCGAACCATTGATAAAATGAGAAAATAAGGGATGTCTTTAATTTATTAACTTTACAATCAAAACAGCTCAATCAGTGATAAAATAAGAAAATTAAGGGAGAAATCATGCGATTACTAAAATTAAAAATTCCATTTGAAAGATAGCATAATAATGTATAAAATAAATCTGAATATAATAATAAGCAATAATCCCAACTAATTTTGCTAAAAATGTAATGAGTTTTCAAGTTTTTTTTCCTTAGTGAACCTTTCACAATAGTGAAAGCATCACTGTGTTTCATTGAATTTTCCATGTATTATACATGAATTTAAACATAGCAAAAAACAGTTGATTTTTATCAGAGTTAATTCGCATTATTATTTATTATTATATTTATAATTTTATTTTTATATTATAACGTTAATTTTTTAATGGAATTTTTAATTTTCCTATTCCTATGATTTCTCCCTTAATTTTCTAATTTTATGAGTGATTGGGCTTTTTTGATTGTAAAAGAAAGTTAATAAATTAAAGAGATTAGTAAATCATAAATATAAAATCAAACAGTAACTATATAAATCTGTAGGAACTTGCAAAATATCAACGGACTTTTGCATTCTCTTTAAAACTCAACATCATGATTTGAATTTATTAAAATTTCCAGTTTTTAAATAATCCAATCACTTTATAAAAAGTGTTGTTTATATTTTAAAATGATGAAGCGATTAGAAACATTTAATACATAAAACATTCTAGAAGGGACAAAGTTTTCACCCCAGATAATTTCACTATTAAAAAAGAAAAAAAATGTAGTTGTTTCTAATATAAGAAGAAAGGTTTTAGAAAGATTTAGTGAAATCTTGCATTTTCACACTTATGGAAATATTTCCCTTATCTTCAGAAATCTTTAGGAAAAGAACCAACCATCGAAAACTCAAACACAATAGGTTTCTGAAATCATCTGAAACGTCATTTTCGAAAATTTCAAGCAGCAAAGAATCTATTATTTTCAGAAAAAAATTCGTAGGCCTCGTAACATAGTTTTGTAAGATATCTCATCGACTTTTCTCCAAATGGTTTCTAAAGAAAAGGGATAGGTTTCCAGAATCGTGGGCTAAAATGTATGATTTTAAAAGATGGGTGTGCTGTAACTGAAAAATTTCTCTAATTTTTAAAGTCTGTTATCAGGGTACATAGCTGAAAAAAATATTTCCTAGCTTTGTGGAATGTTCTGTCTAGAACAAGATTAAAAGAACAACATGTGATTCATTTATATTGCAGCCAAACAATAATTCTATAAAAATTTAGCGATGAAAATACATAGTACTGCTGGTCGATAATAAACAAAATGATTTAATATTTCAGAAAACGCGTTAGTGTCTTCTTCTTTAAAATAAGAAAAATCAGAAATAGTTAACATTTTATTGCTTGCTATTAAAAGTTCTAGCCACATAATAATTTTCTTTTCTTGTTTTTTTAGGTCGAAGGTTCAAGTGTAGAGTGATTTGAAGAAGATTTTAAAATGTGTTGCAATTAATAAAGAAAACTTAAAATTAAAGTATGTTTCCCTAACTGTAAAAGTTATTATTTCATGTTGATAATGCGAAAATTTTAGAGTTAATACTCGCAATTATTCAAATGTATTATTCTCTTTTAAAATTGTAATAAAAAATAAAAGGAAATGAGCGTATGATCTCTATCATTGTGTTGTTCGAAAATGTGTATCTTGTTCACTTTGAAGAAGAATGCCACAATACCAAAAATTGTAATTTTACAAAAGAAGCATTTGAAGTTTTCCTGAAACATAACATTGACTGCACTGCAAGACAGACACGACTGTTCTTCAGCAGTAAATATTCAAACTGAAATTGTGACAATATTTCTGCTAGAGAGATACGTGATTTAAAATCTTCAAAGCAAAAAAAAAAAAAAAAAATTTCAATTTCGTATTGTGGCACTCTTTTTCCAAGTGAAGTTGTCATTTGGACATAAATTTAAAATTGCACTATATTGCCATTAGAGACCGGGCAATTTAGATTTCGAAATTTTGACAAATATCTGGAGAAATATCTGATGAAATGTTCTTGGACATTGGAAATGTAAAGAACATGTTCAAACTCATATTTTTCAATGAAGAATTGGTCACGATTGCAATTAGGGAACCAACAACAAATTGAATTAAAATACTAGTATTTGCGATCACCTTGCATCATAACAAAGCTCAAAATTATTCGTAACTATGGCAAATGATTATATAGGCTCTGCACAATGTTTGTATTCATCTGTGTAAGAATAGCATATATATTCATGAAGATATAAATGCAACTATTAAAAAAATGGTATTACAAAACTGGGCGATTTACACAGTCGTGCTAAATGAACACAAAGTGGATGTTTTTGGGATCAAATAGGTCGTACAAACTTAGCTTAAGAAATGATTGGAGGGGTGGGGAGATGAAAACAGAGGGGTTGTCGCTAATGGATAAGTTGCACCAGGGCTAAAAGAATATTTTGGGCTTAAATGCAAAGCAGGATTTGTCATTTCAAATTGGAAACCAGACTTCGCCTTTCTACCGTTCCCCAAACGTGTGAAAACTGCCTCCGTAGGCTGTCCCAATGGAAAAAGTCTAGTAGCTCATGCACCTTTCGCATTAATGCATCTACTGAAGAGGCGTAGTTTTTTGTTTATAACCTACTGGGTTTTCCACGAAATTTAAACCTATTTTCAGAAAACTCGACAAAATGCATTAGAATCATTATATACAACAATTAGAAATGAATTTATTGAATAATATTCGAGTATTTGAATGCCAACTCGATTACGGCAGATTAAAATATGTTACCGTAATCAGTAGAGATCTTCTGCAATGGGGTTGCCATTCATTTTTTTACCGCTGACAAGGCGGTAAAAAACTACCGGCCGGGCAGAGTGCCTAGCTTAATGGCTTGTGTACCTGGCCGTGGTACATGGAAATTCGCATGATCACCGCATGGTGGTGATCCATCTGACAAGCACGTGGTCGATAGTGCTGTAGCACTATTTAGTGGCTTCCTTTAGTTTCCGCGTAGATCGGTTCCAGATTGATAATTAACTTTGGTGATTTGGCATTGCAAAACAGAGCGATTTACACAGTCGTGCTACAGGAACGAAAAGTGGATGTTTTGGGGATCAAATAGATCGTGCAAACTTAGCTTAAGAAATAATTGGAGGTGTGGGGAAATAAAAACAGAGGGGTTGCCGCTAATGGATAAGTTGCACCAGGGGTAGAAGAATATTTTGGGCCGAAATGCAAAGCAGGCATTGTCATTGCAAAGGGAAACCAGACTCCATGTTTCTAACGTTCCCCAACCGTGTGAAAACTGATTCTATAGGCTGTCCCAATGGAAAGAGTCCAGTAGTTCATGTATCTTTCCCATCAATGCACCTACTGAAGAGGCGTAGTTATTTAAAATTGGAGGGGTGGGGGTCTCACTTGGGCAACACTTACAAGAATCGACTGGATCAGCCGGCCCGTACTACTGAACGGCGTGAGGGACGCCTGTACAAAAACATGTTATTACATGTGATTTGTACATTGGTTAATTCGCATTACTAATTAACAACCTAAAAATTAAGATTAACTAACTTACATTAATAATAAATTACTGTGTCATAAAAATAATAAATGGATCCTTTAAGAGATAGGGTTAATTTATTAGGCAAATAGAACATATAAAATATTAAACATTTAAAATTACATGCTAATTTATATACTAAAAAACGTGCACACAACGTAGCTTGTTACTGTCCTTCATGCGTACGTTCAAACTTGCGAACATTTATACTAACATACATACTTACACGCATACATGCATGAAAACAGAAACACACATACTAAAAATAATTATTGTGACATTATAATAACAAAACTATGAAAAATTAATGAAGAAAGAGATAAAGGAAGTCGAGAGGTTAGTTGACTAATTGGCTTGTTTGCCATTAATCTACCCTTGATTGAGAGATTTTGGGCGTTTTATCGGGTATCATCACCAAATCTTTCTGAGTTTTCCTGATTTTTAACTGGCCTTTTATTTGAAGTTGCCTTGTATAGTTGATTACTAAACTGTGAAAGAAAAGTGTTATCATTCGCGCATGCGCAGTTAAAACTTATTTGACTCAAATGCAAATCTATACTAATAAAAGAAAGTTTCGCTCTGTGTGTGTGTGTGTGTGTGTCTGTTGGCGATGGCTAGGAAAATTTAGCGCACCTAGAAGTCTGTAAATTTAGATTTAGGTAGTCCAAACTCTCTCCTGATGTACCTGAGCCTCAGAATTTTAAAATTTTGAAAATTAAAGTAGTTATCAATTAAAAACTGATCAAAGATCCCAAATAAAAAAGTCATTGTTCTGAAGCTTACGGGCGCCTGCGCAGAAACCAATTTCCGTATCCTCCGGAGCAGAAGAAAGAAAGCAGAAGACATTCCGTTTTTTTTAAGTATGTCTAAATTCGCCATGGACAAACGGCTAAAAATACGGAAAAACCGTCTACATATTCTAAAAGAACATACTTTTACGTCTCGAACGATCTGATTGGTTTGAAAAATTTTTACAATTAACCCTTTAAAAAAAAATAATCAAAAAGCATCGAATTCATGTTTTTTATTTTCTCCCGTTTTCCGAGCCTTGCATCTACAGGAATACAAAAGATACGGAAAAACGAAGGTCACCAAATTAAAGAACTGTCTATGTCCTTTTCAAAGCCACCTTTGGTTTTAAAAAATGCAAAAATTAACACTTCGAAAAAGTATATTTTCTGTATGCCATTTTGCGATTTTTGCGATTTTGGTAATTTTTAAAAATTTGCATCGGCGATTCAGAGACAGGTACGAAAAACTAAAAATACCAGACAATATCTACATTTATTCCTTTTTCGACATCTGTATTTGTTTTTGAAAAATATGAATATTAATCCTTCAAAAAAAAAATTCGCGCGCGCAAGACTCTCTTTTGCGAATTCCGATTTTCTGCTATATATTAAATCTGGAATCGGCTTTCTAAAATAACCAAACAAAAAGCAAACACACCTAAAGACATCTACGTTCTATCGGGTTTAGACAGAAACCTTTAGTTTAAAAAATAAATCACGTTAACCCGTTCGAAAACGTTTTTAACCGTAAGTCAATTTCGCTTTTTTAACTATTTCTCCTACCTTTAAAAATCCGAATTGGCGTTTATAAACAAGATACGAAAAAATAAAAATACCGTGCCTAATCTACATCCCTTTGTTTTTTAAAATCTGGTATCTGTTTTGAAAAAATTTAATTTTAACCCTCCGAAAAAAAATCCTTTCCAAAACTCACTCACGCGAATTTCCTTTTTTTGGTCCAGATTTAAAAATCGGCATCGACTCGGGAAATGCAAGTACGGACAAACAGTAGACTCCAGATCATAGAAACGTTCATTCCAGAACGCAAACACCCGACGTTTTCAGTGTCAGTCACGGTGTTTTGGATAGAAATTGAATCCAAACAAACGGTTGCTATATTTCATTTCTTATCAAATATAAATCGTGAAAAATGTTACCACTGTATATAAAGTATTAAAACACTTATCTGTGAGATACAGCTTTAAGATATAGCTATAATATACAAACAAAATAGAAAATACAATGTAACAACTGTTTGTTTGGTGTCAGTTTCCCAGCAAAACGCAATGACTGACGTCACGACTGAAAAGATCTATTCAGCGCTAGTCTATTCCTAAGGTTCCTATCTATTCCAAAACTGTAAAATAGCTCCGTGTGCAACCAGTACAACTAGTTTGTTGGAACTATCACTTATATCGCTATTCTTATTAATAGACCGATATGCCTAGATACATTCTTAGACCTAACACTAATTTAAAAACATATAATAGTAATTTACAACAAAAACAAAACAAAGACAGAAAAATTAAGAAGTTTTTACTACATCTTTTATTTTGTAAATTTTCCACACCTTTGTTTTTATTGTACCAGTCAGTTCGTCGCCCGACCTCGCCTACCCTAAGGCCGAATCTGGATGTAAAAAAATAATTATAGTAAAAAGAATGGAACCCCATTTTTTGTATATGATTCAACTGTTAAAATAATCATTACAGTTGAATTTTCTAGTTTAAATTGCAATTAAAAATAATTTAAAAATTTAAAAAGGAGAAACAACCTGACAACTTTCCTCTGCTGTCACTGCAATTTGAAAGAAAATTTTAACTGTATTGTATATCCTCAAGCTATATCCACCAACGCAGTAAAGTAAAACCTCCATAACGAACACCCCTGAATAACAAACACCTCTATTCAGCGAGCACTTTTCCAACCGCAAATACATGCATTTTGTATGTTTTTACCTCGGAATAGCAGAGAAACTTTCTTGGTTTCAAAATGTTTGGTATTAAGAGATTTTACTGTATCTAATTTAATATACAGGGTGTTCTAGAAAGGACTCCCCAACTTTGAAATGACATAACTTCGAAACAGTGAGAGATAGAAATGTGAAACAAGTTGAATGTTAGACAGATAGGTCTGGAATTTTTTATACATCAATTTAAAAAAATAGTTCCAATATTGGACACGAGAGGGCGCTGCAATCACAAAGCTGTGTCTTTGAAATAGTTCCTGAAAGTGAGCTGTTTGAACTGAGATAAAAATCACATTACAATGGTTTCGATATGGTTACCTTTTTCAGCAACAACATGACGCAACCTACAGGTAACGTTCGAAATCACTTGTTGCAATACTTCTATTGAAATGGATGCACATGCCTCACAGATGAATTGTTAGAGCTGTTCCAACGTTTGGGGATTCTTAGAATAAACAGCGTCCTTCAAGTAACCCCACAAAAAGAAGTCGCATGGATTCAGATCAGGGGAATATGGTGAATACGGCATGATATTCTTGAATTCCGAATTATTCTCTAATTCTATACAACTTTTTTACACGTGTCAGCAATGAAACAGACGCAAGAATGAAATTTCTGTCCTTCTGAGTACCATTTAAAGTTCCATGTGCTTGTGCTGCCACCTATTAACCAATATTGGAACTATTTTTTCACATTCGTGTATAACAAATTCCAGACCTATCTGTTTAACATTCAACTTGTTTCACATTTCTATCTCTCACTGTTTCGAAGTTATGTCATTTAAAATTTGGGGAGTCCTTTCTAGAACACCCTTTATATATATATATAGCTCCGACTATAGGCTTCAGAAGGCAACAGGTTACTTGTATCTACTAATAACCTTTATAAATGTGTCAAAGTGACAAATTTTGCTAATTTTTCACTTTGTAACTACAAAGATTAGTATATAATTGCTTAATTATTGCAGCTTATATACTTATTGCTGCCTTAATTGCTTTATGTTTATTTTTTACCTTGATTAAATGTCACTGATTACTTCATTTTAAAATAAACTATATAGTATTAGATTAATACAATTTCATTTTTGAATAATGTGAAAGAGAAAATAAAAGATTTGTATCCAAAATCCTGACTTAAGATTCTTCTGAAAAATACTTCTTAAAATCTGCTTTGAGCTCTCATAGTGTTTTTGTATATCATGTATCCCAATTTAAAAATCTATTTTTATTTTTATGCATAAAATGTTCAAGAGCAGAAACGATTATATTGCATCGTATTTTGAGTTATTCCTAAAAAATAAAGTTTTATTTCGGATGTCTTCGTTTTGTCGTAAACAGAGATAAACGTGGCATGGACATGGTTGGTTTTTTGTTACGGCCGATTTTCTGCGCTAGAGAAATAGGCCGTCGGGGAGAGTGCCCTCCGTGGGAGTCTTTCTAAGGGATCCTAACCAGTTTTTACGCAAGGTTCGAAGAAAACCACGAAAAATACCGAACAGTTAAGTAGAACGAGTGTGATAGGGTTTTAACCCAGCACCTCCCGTCTACGAGCTGTGAGAGCAGAACCTCTCAGCATTGGTTGGGCGGAATGGACATGGAGCCCCTAAAAGTTCTTATTCAATTGATTTAAAAACAGAATATTTACCACACATATTACTCAGCAAAGTAATAGTTAACCCATTAATGCTGCGTATGATGATGCAAAGGGTGCATACAATCCTTAACGTTTCTTCCTAGTACTTCTGAATTAAATTTTTTTCCTTATTTAATCGCAGATTTTCTGCGAGTAAATTAGCCAAATATTTCTATCTGGAAGACCAGGTGCTAAAAGATTAAAAATTGTGTACAGAATGTGCATCACAAGAGGTTTAAGACATTGCGAAGTAGTAGCTTTACCGAATGGCCAAATCATGAAAACTTATTTTGAACCAGAGTTTTTATCTAATAAGAAAATTACAACTTATAGACCATATTAAATTAAATTTTATTTTTATAAATAAAATTTCTGATTGAAAATATGTTTATGAGAAACGTATTTTAAATATGAGAATTTCTCGTGATCTGTCTGCAATGTGTTAATGAAAGAAACGAATTTTTAATCCGTTGACTACCGACGGTTCACATGTTAACCAATGTGGTTGTAAATGTGACTTTTTTTTCTGTCTGAAACTATTTTCAAACATTAGTCTTCGTGCTGGAATAGTTCTACTATAAATGTATCATAAAGAATATTGTTTCGAAATATTAGTAGAGAAAATAGTAGCATGAGTAAACCGTGCACCAACTGATGAAAAAAATATTATAAGGAGTAAGCCTGAGACAATCGGTGCAAAAGCAACCAAAAACGGTTTTGTTTTCAGCTTTAGAATAATTGCACGCATTTCCTTCGCGTACCGCTAATGGAAACATGATGTATCAGAACTTATACGAGAACCATTTTAGAAAACACTATTTTAAATTATTCATATATCAATATTTTTCAGCATGATGATATCACAAATTTCAAATATAATACATACATTTGTAAACTTATCTGACATAATTTTTGAAAATATTGAAAGGTTTTAAGATGGAAATAGCGTCATTGTTTAAAGGAAACCGTAAACATCACATTAAAAAAAAATCCAACATAGTTGAAAAGTGCTTATGAATTCGGCTTGTCTGGCCGTCTGCGAATCAGTCGATAGATGTCTGTCTGGCCTTCTGCATGTGCTCTAACTCGCGTAACTATTCTTAACTTACCATGAGATTGGTCTCTGCTAGTGAGTTTTGCCATAGGACAACCCTATTGAAAATGGAATGGTTAACATTTATAATTCGTTTACAGGAATACACAAAAGAATTCTGTTAAAAATCGATTGCACTATAATAATAATAATAAAAAAATTCGCTACTTCAAACATAATGAAATTGATATACATTACTGAGGTGCAGTATAACATTCGTTATGTAGAATTTGGAGTGCATAGCATTTATCATTCCTTTACAGGGACACACAAAATAATTACGTTACATTATGACGTATGGAGAAAAATTGCTTGCAGTGTACTTTAAAGATGTCTCACTATTTCAAAAATAATTAAATTAATCTGTATTGTTGAGGTGCACTACAAGATGCTTAATTTAGAATATGGAGTGCATAGGATTTATTTGTTCATTAATAGGGACAAACAAAGAAAAATCTTTTTCCGTACTATAGATAAAGAATAGTCGCTGGAAGTGTGTTTTCAGATGCGGTTAGTTATGTTATGCGTTTTCGAACTAAATTAAATTTTAGCTTAATATTCGGTATGCATAAAAATCTGTAGATCATATACAGGGCTGAAAAAAATATTTCAAGTCACCATATACGGACAGTAAATTCTGAAAAAAGAAATTCAAATATGTTTCGTATTTTATAGCTGAATTAAATTTTAAACCACGTGGAGAGTAACAAATCTATAGATCATATATGCGGTTGATCAACAGAATTCGAATATCTTATCGAGTGTGGGCTTTAATTGCTGAAATTAGGTGTTTAACTGCGTTATGAATTTTCTAAATTGTTTATTTAGATACCTTCTTTTACCTTATTAATCAGTGAAACGTTCTGGAAGTATTGGAAAGTGTTTCAAAATCTATGCGTCACGCATGTTTTTTCTTTTTTCTTTTCATTTGTTTTTAAAAATCTATCATGATTCCCTATTCAAGAGGTAAAAAAAGTAAAAACGTAGGAACAACCAAAATATATTATTCACTTAGAAACAGGTGAATATTGTCAATCCTATTAAGAAATAGTTACTCCAAAGACGTAGCAAGAATAATAAAAATAATAATCAAGCTATTGATTTCAATGTAGATACATTCATCAAATCTTTTTACTTTGCTCATTTATGAAATATATTTGACAGATGTATAGTAAATTTACATGTGCTGCAAGTATTTCGTAAATTTGAATTTTAAAAGGTATTCCATATTACGCAAATTTTGAAGCCTATAAAACACGACCGAGGAAATAGCTTAGCATATTCATCTTTAAAATATTCCGAATTTTGCTTCAGGTAAATATTGCTTATTTCATTTCATTTCTTTTACTAAATTATGTTAAAAAATAATCAATAAATCCCCATTTTTTCTCAAATGAAAATTTTTTGTGTGCTTATTTTCATAAGCAGAAATTATACAGATACGGGTAATTTAAATATTACGAATTATATTACATTTTGAGGAAACTTCATTCTTATAATGCAATAAGTGACCATGAGGCTTGGAATTGATAAGAAAATCTTCATTCCACCCATTTGCAACCACCCTCCCGCCCTAAAAAAAAAAAAAAAAAAAACAAAAAAACAGCAATTTTAGAGTTTAAGTAAAATTTTGGAAAACATCGGTTAGTATATTTAATAGTCATTTTTGTAAGCGAAAGGCTAGGTATTAAGTAATTCTTTACCTAGTTGTCAATCCTATTTCTTTATTACTATCATTTTAATTATTTATAGCATTTACTGGTACTTGCGTTTTATCTTATTGATTAGAAAATTTGTATCTAACACTGATATGACAAACACTTTATTTATCTTATCTTTTAAATGATTTTAAATTAAAAAAACCCCACATTGTTCGTAAGCATCTGCGTCTGAGAAGTTATTACTATACCAAATTTTAAGTTTCTAGGGTGACAGTTTCAGAAAATTATAGTAAAAATAAAACTGTATAAAGTATTCCCCGAATTTCATTCATTTGAAATTCGATTTTTTCTTAAACTTTTTTTTTGGTCAATCACATCAGAAACCTGTAGCAGAAACCTGTATGTAAAATTAAAAATTTCTAACACCGAAAGTTCCCGATTAATCACGATTATACAGTATTTTCTAATCATTTCATCCTTTTAAATCTCGAATGTTTTAACGAACGTTCTTAGAGAGCATTTACATTTTAAAAGTAACCACATCAATATTAGTAATTGTAACTATCTCTTTTTTACAAAAAATATTGTATTATTTGTTAGAAAGTAAATGCAGCGGGAATTTGCTCGCTTTTTTTTCATTTTTCTTTTTTTTTTCTTTTTTTTTTATGATTTAAAAAGAAAAAGCTCTATTAAGGGGAGTTGGTATGTTACTTAATCATCCAGTAATATTTTCTGATTTTTCAAGAGACGGGAAATTATTGAAGAGTATTTTCTTAATATTCAAAATAAGATTAGAAAACTTGGTACATAATTTTGAATATTATGATTACAAGGCGTGAGAAATTTTCTCTGGAAAAAAATTTCCAAGTATTAAAAAATATGAGTATTTTCTTTTCATTTCTGATTTGATATGTTTGCTTAATTATTCTGATTTAATATGTTTGGTTAATTATTATGATTTAATATGTTTACTTAACATTTAAGACAATGGAAATTAATTTACTTGAGAATATAATTCTATAATTTCAGGTTTTTCATAAGTTTTCAATAATAAATAATACAGATTGATTTGTTCTACTGGAAAATTCAATTTCCAAATTTCATAAAATGTCTTTAATTTTACACTTTCGACATTTTCTTCAAAGAGTTTTTAAAAAAGAACCCCTTTTTTTAAATGTTGGTATAGTATTTATTTATTTTTAATAATTACATACATTGGGTTCCATGATACCAGTTCGCAAACTTTCAACTCATTAATAATTGTTTTAATAGTCACTCATTCCAATACTAATTTTAGATTGTGGGTAAGTCCTGCATAGTTCTGTAGTCTCTTAAAATTTCTCATTTTCATAAAATATCTTCAATTTTACACTTTACATTTTTTCTTCAAGAATTTTTTAAAAAGAAACCATTTTAGTCTTTTTTAAATAGCGGTGCTGTATTTATTTTCTTTTAATGATGACATTTTTTGGGATGCATGATACCAGTCCGCAGTCTTTCAATCTATTAGTAATTGTTTCAGTAGTCACTCGTTCCAGCGTTAATTTTAGGACTTGAGGTAGATCCTGCTTCCTTATATGATCTCTTCTATGATTTATTTCAAAGTTCAACATTTATTGTATAGAACACAGTAACATCCATGGGTTGTATCCAGTGTGTAGCCATTTGGTAAAAAACTACGATTTCAAAATTTTGAGCGTTGCAAAAGGTACTTAAAGAGAAAGATAACTTGGAAAAATGTCCATTAAATTAGAATGTCCGAAAAGAGGGCACAAATTGACCCTTGACAAATGTTCTTTTCAGAATACTCAGTTAAGCATTCTAAGATAAAAAGTTTGATATAAATAATTAAATATAAATAAAACCTGCTTTTTCATTTTCGGGATTTACGTGTATGCAATTTTTCTAAAAATTGTATGCGTTATATTCTTTTAAGTGTACATAAAACTCCATTTAATTATCATCATTTATGACTTCAACGTTTTCGTTTCCTGATAGTGAAATTCCCTTGTTAAAAAAGAATCGCGCAGAAGATGTAAAACACAGATAAATCACATCTATGTAATGTTAAACTATCTAAATTTTATTTTGCAGTTCCAGGTTACAGGAAGTCGACATGATAAAGAAAATAATTTTGATTTGTGCTTTAGCTTGGGCTTTAGCAGATGGAGGTATGATTTTTTTTTAAGTCTACTGCATATTTCATAAATTATCAACTCCTTTACATTATATTCTAGAATGTGTTTTAACCTGTGATTTTCACGTCAAAAACCTTTATTGAGGAATTTGAAAGATTAGTTTAAATATCTCATGAATTGGCGAATTCACCTGGCCTGGTTCATAGTGTCTTCGAGGAGGAAAGTCTTCAAAAACAACTTTTGGCGATTTATACCAATTTGGCTACTGCCTCCCGCCCCCCCCCCCTCCACATATGCATAGTGTACATATCCCTATTATAAATAATGATGGAATGGTCAAACATCCTCACGCTT
Organism: Maratus michaelseni; assembly: GCA_963931845.1. NCBI lineage: Eukaryota > Metazoa > Arthropoda > Arachnida > Araneae > Salticidae > Maratus > Maratus michaelseni. The sequence continues at coordinate 70,974,958 of OZ007596.1, forward strand.
ATTAATGAGCCTGATAATTCAAATAACTATCGTATAGGTTACAAAATTTTCAGCTTCAATGCATTCTTCAGTAAAAAAAATTACTTGCTTCCAAAAACTCTTTTAATAATAATAATAATAATAGTAATAATAATAATAATAATAAATTTGTTGCCAGTAAATTTAAAGTTTCTTTAAAGTTTTCTAAAGTTCTTTAAAATTTTCTAAATAATTTAAGCTTTGTAATTAACAACATAGTTTCCAAGTATGCAATACTTCGGATTATTTTTTTCGGACTTTTTTAAGACAAGCTACTTATTTAAAATTTTGCTATTACCGGGATATATTATTGCCCAAATATTTGAAATTCTGTAGTTTATTCTAAACATAATGTACCATTGCTGGGATAAACAATTTAAAGCTGTTCTTCCATGACGAGAGATAGATTATTCGTAAATTTAGACACTTGGTTCACTTTTATTGCAGATGGAGATTTCTACATACCTCCTGCCTTTTAACAACCCCAAAAATCCGGAGATTTGCCTTCCGGGGTTTTTGTGATAAAAAATCATCCGTGATTTCGTAATCTCGGATGATCGTGATTCCTAGATGCGATAATTGTTATTCCTACATGTAAGTTATATATATATATATATATATATATATATATATATATATATATATATATATATATATATATATATGAAATGGCTATACCAAAATTATTAATTTATTAAATAGAAATAATTATATTTTAAATCTTAATAATTTTTAATCTTAAATTTTTAGTCTTAGGTCAAGAGATGATACAATGCAACGAAAGAAATATCAAATTCCCATCTGAGATTGCACATAGAAATAGCTCAATTATCAAATAGAATATACAAGCAAATTGCGATCATTAAATTGATTGCGTAAATTATTTAAAAAAAAATGTAGCTACCTAAAATGGCTGCTGCGTTTAAAATAAATAAATAAAAATTGATGTATTTTATTATTTTTAATTATTTGTTTGACATTAGTTAAACAGCTTATTTATTTCTGTACATTCATAGATTTTGACATTCAAAGCTGTCTAGAAAAGCCTCAGGTTGATTGGTGTTATCCCGATTCACAAGAGAGATATTATTATGATCGCGAGACAGGATCTTGCAAAACAATGTATCACTGTGCGTCATACAGCAACGAAAATCATTTTGAATCTCAAGAGGATTGTATGAATAAGTGTGGAAATAGTATTTCAAGTAAGTAATTTTTTTAGATACCACATATATCTATCTACACATTAGATAATAGCTGATATAAAAAACTAGTAATATAAATTTTTCTTTTAAAGTCAATTACTACTTAGGTCAACAATGAAAATTTTTATTTTAGTTACTTTTTATTAAATAATTACAATTAATATAAATATGTGTATATATATATATATATATATATATATATATATATATATATATATATATATGACAGAATCACAATATTAAGTGGTAAAATAGAAAGCGAATTTCCTTGCAATTTTCCATTTTAATAAATAATATAAGAATGCCCCGGATAATACGTAAGTACCAAAAATAATATGAAACAGTATAGAAAATAACATTAAAACATAATCATGAGTCAACAGTTACCATGCCAACAGTTTCATGTAGCAGCGGCTTTTTCGAAGAGTGGAACCTAATGGAGTGTTTCTGCTAATTTATCTTCGGGTTTTGAATGCTAGTAGTGTGGTTATTTAAATTAAATAATGAATTAATATTTGAAAAAACTGTATTAACATCAAGTGTCATCCACTATAAGTTTAAAAAAATGTGTTTGAACTTGAGTGGATGAATAAAAAGTATTTTATTAACGATTGAAAATTTGAACAAGATATATAAATATATAGAGAGTGTGAGCTAATAGTAGGAATTGAAAAAATAGGTAGTCTTGTTTTATAAAGCAGTTATTAAAGATGGATTGTATACCAGTGGCGGCTCCTGTATTGGCAAACATGAGCACGGGAACTCCCAAACAAAAATGAAAAAATATATATTAGCCAGTTAAATAAAATAATTAAAGAAGATATTCATTTTTTTTTTAAATTTCACGATGACCTCATTTTACCCCTTCCCCACCCCTTTCCGCTTAGACATGACAGAGACGAGACATTATTGTAGTAGTACAAAATTCTAAAGTTTGAAACACAGAGAGCCCGCTTCGCTCACACGTGTGACCTACGAAATTAACTTCAAATCCACTAGGCAGGCAGCACACTGAGGCGGCACATCATGCAACAAGAAAGGCATCTTAGAAGAGAAAACAAGTTTCTTTGTTTGTACTTGTTTCTTCTCCTAAGACACCCGTCATGTTGCTTGAGGCACCTCAGTGTGTCTGAAGACGTATGTGAGGGTAGCACATCGCTTCGTAACCTTCCATTCGCACAGTCGGTAAAGTGTGGGAGGTTGTTTTTTTGCCAGTTTCTTTCTTGTTCGTTCATTTTCCTCCTTGGTTTGAAATGTTCGGTTAGTTTTTTTTTAAAACTAATTATCAATCTGTTTAATTATTTGCTTTATACATATATTATTCTGTATAAGAACTAGTTGTAAACAGATACGATGGGGCATAGTAAATTGAGTGTTTCGGAATTAAAGCAATGGAATTTTTCAACATTGTCACTGCAAAGAAAAATTGAAGTTACATTACTTAAGGGGGTTGGTCAGTCAGATCTCAAATTCCCCTCGCTAGTGTGAAACCTATGAAAGTGGGAAGAGTTCTTATTTTCAAAATATCTCATAAGGGAATTAATATTCTTGACTTATTTTTTCTGTGTATTCTTTTTAAAGAATGTTTTTCATTTTTTTATATGTCAAAATGTTTTGAAATGTTTTGAATGTTGTCAAACTTATTTCAGTTCTTTTTGCATCTATGCAAAATGAAAGTAACATTAGAAGTTCAAAATTTTACATCTGCATAGTTACTAAACTGGTGCATCGAATGACTTTCTACTTGGTATTCCAAGATAAAATTTCCCGATGATTCCATATATGCAAAAATTAGGTTTTCTTATTCAACATTTGAAATTTGTTACAATTGCAATATGAAGCCGGCCCTCTAGCATATATTTTTTTTCAAAACCTGATTGAAAGAAGACATTTTTTACAATTAAATGATGAATTTTGTTTTTCTCTGAAGCAATTTGGCGAATAATATAGAAAGGGTATTCTCTCTTTTTTTCTTCTGTACTGTACTTTCTTTTGTAAAATGATACAAATTTTTCTCCGATGAGTACGTTTTTATTTCTTATATTTACATTTTTTTTAACTTGTGACAATACAAATGTGTTTTAACCTGTAAGTTAACGTCGTACCTACATATTTCAGTTTCGTAATTTTTAATTGTGATTGCGAAACCTCATTTAAATAACCCACGAGCCGCCACTGTTGTATGCTAAAATCAGTGTCTCAATCAGTATGTCAAAATCAGAGTCTTACATATAACAGCATATAATGCATGAAATAAATATGGAATTTATCCATCTGACCTTGTACATAAAAATAAATCACTTACGGAATAGAATATACAAGCGCATTGTGATCGTTAAATTAATTGCGTAAATTATCTTAAAAAATAAAACCATGATCTAGCTACCTAAGGTTTTCTGCTGTGTTTCAAGTAAGTGAAAAATTGACCTGTTTTATTACATTTAATTATTTGTTTGACAGTAGTTTAACAGTTTATTAATTTCTGTACATTCATAGATTTTGACATTCAGAGCTGTCTAGAAAGGCCTCAGGTTGATTGGTGTTATCCTGATTCTCAGAGATATTATTATGATCGCGAAACAGGATCTTGCAAAACACAGTATTACTGTGCGTCATACAGCAACGCAAATCATTTTGAATCTGAAGAGGAATGTATGAATAAGTGTGGAAACAGTAGTCCAAGTAAGTAATATTTTTTAATACCACATATTTCTGCAGATAAGATGATAGCTGATACAAAAAATAGGGAGTGTTGTTTCATAAAGCTGTTATAAAAGATGGATTGTATGCTAAAATCAGTGTCTCAATCACTATGCCAAAATCAGAGTCTTACGTATAACAGCATATAATGCATTAAATAAATATGAAATTCTCCATATGAGCTTGCATACAAATAACTAACTAACGAAAAACGTTATACATGTGCACTGCGATCCTCAGATTATTTGCATAATTTATCTTTAAAACGCACGATCAGTCTACTTAAGATTTTCTGCTGCTTTTCAAAAAATGAAAAGTTTATTATTTTAAATTGATTGACAGCATTTTAACAGCTTATTAATTTGTGTACATTCACAGATATTGACATAAGATTTGGCCCTGATGTGCAAGCAAGGAAAGTACTTTTGAATCTGAAAAGAAGGTTGTGGGAATAAATGTGGAAATAGTCCAAGTAAGTAATATTTTTAAATTCAACATATTTATGCACATAAGATGATAGTTGATACATAAAATACGGAGTGTTGTTTTATATAGTGGTTACAAAAGATGTATTGTATGCTAAAATTTACTGCTTACTAGTATATTTAGTTTCGTGAAAAAAAAAATATGTATTTCTCTTTCGAATGAGAGAACTTTTCAAGTATTTCCCATTTTTTCTCCATCGTTATGTGAGTCCATTTCAATGTCTGAAAAGTGTAACAATCTTCAGCCTAAGTTATACTAGTGGTGTTTGAATGTCAAATGGTTGTCAAGAGAATTAAATGATCTTATCTTTTTTTTCTCGCGGGCCGCAAACATATGTTTGCGACGTCAGGCCAGCTGTAACACAATTATATTATAACATAAAAAAAAGAGGTAGTTAAAATAGTAAGATAACAAATGTAGTATAAAAAACCTATATAATAAAGCTAATATAATCAGTTGGATTGGACGTTTGTCGCGATAGAAATGTTACCAAAAAAATTATAAATAAATAAATAATAAATAACAGCACTATTTATAAACAATATACTTCGTAGTAAATTTCTTGTATAAATCTTTTTGCTGCCATTTTTTTTCCGCGGCAAACGTTCATCTCTAATAAGCATTATTAGTTATATGATAAGCAGGACTTAATTTCTAAGGGATAAAGTACCGGAGCCCTAATATTCTACAGTACTAATACTTGCAGCGTATTCCCCCCCACCCCCCTCCGGCCTCACTTCAATCTGCATATTTAGATTTCGTACAGTATTTTCAAAATTTAAAGTATTGTTTTTTTATTTTGCAAAATAAAAAATTTTAATACATCTATCTGCGTAATACTTAGCTATCAACTATTCCACTTTTCAGTTATTACTACTGCCAAATAGAAACATTTGCCTAATCTTAATGTTAATTAATCGCAGAATTCTGAGATTAAATAAGCTCAGGATTACGATTCCGAAATAGTGTTAACACAAAAAATGAATAGTTCGCAGCTATATGCAAAATAGAAAAAAAAAACTATTTCTGTGTACTCTTTATTCTGATCAAAATAGCATTAAAATAATTTGAAATGGCGATAAATAAAATTTTAAATTTAAGATAGATTGAGCTCGAGCCTGCTCAAACCTGAAGACTGATATAAAAATCGAGCCTGTTTCATCTCCATCTCTTACGTGAGCGACACATTATGTCACTTATAAGTGTTTCGATACAAAAGAAGGCAAAAGATTGGAGATGGGAGGGAAAGGAAAGGGTAATTTAGGATTCGTTTGTCGGAAGCGTTATTGGACTGGGCTCCGGAGCGCAGTGTTTATGAGCTCTGGCGAATTCTGGTCAATATTTAATTTTTTATTAAAAACAGAGAACTATCGCAGCCGAGCTCCGGTGCGCTCCGGTGCAAATTAAGCCCTGATGATAAGTACAAAACGTCATAATATGATAATGCAGCATTTCCAAGTTCTAAAGGAAAAAAAAAAAACAGGTGATTTGATTAAATAAATTAGTCGTTTAATCTAAGAAAAAACTTTTTATTTTAAGTGTAGAAATATATAGTGCAAGTCTAATTAATTTGGAACAATATTTGATTAGTGTTTTAGATTAAGAAATGTATATGGGTAAGAAATGGTAGAAATGTATAAACCATTATAGCACTGATAGAACTACATGGAAAAAGAACTTTTGATTAAGGAAATGGCATTTAATATGTTTTAAGATAATTTTAAATTAGTAATTTTAAATAACAGGGCAGATTTTCTTTTTCCATGAAAAAAATGTAAAATGACAGGGAAGGTCTTAAAATTTTTATGCACATCTCAAGTAATTTTATAAATGGAGATTAATGATTATGTGTCTGGGGCCGCTCATAAAAGATCGCCCGGCCGCAGGTTAAGGCGGTATTTAAAAAAAATATTTTTTCACGCTCAACCATTCAAAATTTTCTGACACATTTCCAGACTCATTTTTAAAAGTAAAAACGTGAAACTTGACGGCGTGATTTATGAAGAGATTTATAAGTGACCTGTGTTTTTATTTTTCGTTCAATTAATTGGAAATTGATTTTCAAACAATTATTTTCACAGTACGATAATTTTCTTTTGTTTCCAGCGCTATCGCTTCGGGAAATTCGGTTCAAAATGTCCACTTTGACAGCATTTTTTGAAATATATTCTGCCTTTATACAAAAATCGACAAATACGGACATTATAAAGTTTTTGAATAAGAGAACCTGACAACTGGATGCATTTTAGAGGAAAAAAGAATTTAAAAATAAGTAACAAAATAAACAGTTTGGATTTGAGTACACCCTTAAGTATGGCTGATCTAAACTGTGAAACAGATTGATAAAGGGAAAGGACGAGGAAGACCCGGTAAAAAAAATCGCGTTTTTTATCAGTTATTCTGATTGCGTGAGAGGGAATAACAAATAAACTTCTTTAAACTTATTTTAAAATTTTTATTTCAAAATTTCTATGTCCCCCATTATAGTATATTTCAGTTAAACTGGGTGCTTTTTTCTTAAAGGACAGGCGGAGTTTTGGGCGTTTGAAAAGAGTAATTCCCTTAACAAATAAATATTTAAGCTTTGAGAATTTTTGGGCGTGATAAAAAATTTCGACATTGTTGTTAGATGTACCGCTGTAATAAAAATATAGGTCTTCGAGATAAAATGCAATAAATATATGACACTTAAAGATATTTTTGGTTTCTTCAATAGCAATTTTTTGAAGTTTTATGGCTCACCACGTTTTAATTTCCTTTTAAATTAAAATGCATCTATCCTTTTGTTCAAAATATGAAGTGGTTTAAAAAAGAAAAATTATATTGTATGTTGATTTTTCAATTTCACTAATCACGCTAAAATCCTGTCTGAAGTGACCGATTAATTAAAAACTTTTTTCAAAAATAAGTACTGATGTAATGACTTAAATAGCATTATTTTACGCGACAGTATAGATGATAGCCGCATGAACTTATTACAAATGATAGACTAGTATAAATATAAATTAAAAAAATATTTCAATAATATAAATCTTTTAAATTAAAAAAAAAAACAAGATTTTATTTCATTTAAAGTGTACTAAAAAGTAAAAAAAAATATATCTGCCAGAATAAAAAAAGCATTTTGGATATGACATATAACTAAAAAGTAAAAGTTTGGGGTGCTCAGAAAAAATTTATCATGATGAATGCAAATCAATGAACAGAAGTTAGAACCAGCTGATCGTGCAGTTTAATGTTCGGTTCGCATTAGCCTGGCTGATGCAAGAAGAATATTTTTATATAGTAACCTCTTACAAAAATTTGCAGCACACAAGCCAACTAATCGTGTAGTTCAATGTTTTCTGAGCGCCCCAAGCTGTTTAGCCATATGTCATATCCAGAAATTCTTTTCTTATTTTGGCCGAGAAAAAAATACTTTTACTTTTTAGTACACTTTAAATTAAATAAAATCTTGTCCTTTTAAAATAATTTACTTTTTAGTTTTATTTAATAATATAGATTCACTGCTTGTTACTAAAGAAAAAAAATGTTGATAAACCTTTACCCGAGGCATTTAGCAAGGAATCTGTAGAACTTGTTAACAAATCCAATGAAAGACAAAATGTTGGACAAATGGAAAACATTCCGGCTCAAGCTGGAAAAAATCCTTGCGGCCTGTACTGGGAGGGAAAGGTCGCTTCCCTGTTTGTTTTAAGATTTTAATTAATTTTACTCGAAAACACGAAGCTATAATGTAAGGAACCCGATTACAGAAGTACCGTTCTCAGTTTTCGGCAATACTGAATTTGAATGAGAATTTTACCAAATTAGCTGGCTATTAGCCAAGTTGGCTTCATTTATGGCGTTCTTTTCGTAATAACTAATTTTTTTATTCTCATTCTTGTTTTTACTATTATAATTTTTTTTTAATTAAAAAGTAAAAAAAATCATCGTAAAAATTACTCTTAATTTATGAATGACTTTTGCAGCTTCATTTCTATAATGATAACGTATTAACGGATCTAAGTACTTCATTTTATTATTATTATTTTTTTAAATTTTATTTTATACAAAAAAATTATAAACAGTTATTATTTTATTGCTTTTTTTAAGTTCAAGCTACATAACAGTTATTTTCTTTTATTTGTTTTTCAGATGTCGGGTTTTTTGAATGATGTTCTCTTCAGCAAGCTTAAAGTGATTTGAAGAAGATTTAATAATGTGCTGAAATTAATAAAGAAAACTTAAAATTAATATTAAAGTATTTTTTCGTAATTGCAAAATTTATTATTTCATATTACTAATGTTAAAATCCATTTAATGTAATATTCATATTACTAATGTTAAAGTTGTGTTATTCTCTGTTATACTTGCAATAAAAAAAAAAAAGGAAATGAGCATATGATC